>JANHGN010011118.1:85372-128665 GCA_024605025.1 Megaceryle maxima
TTACCGGGAGTGGGGAAAGAAAACAATAATTTCAGTCAAACAGAAAAACTTTCTGAAATTATTTTTTTTTCAAAAAAAAAAAAAAAAAAAAAAAGCAACATACAATGCATAAATACAGGTTTGTTGAACATTAGCTTTTACAAAGTAATCCTTACTAAAGCATGTTAAAAGCACAGGCTGATCCAGGCTTGCACTGCTAGTCCTCGAGAGGGTCCTGCTGGAGGTTTTCTGGAGCACTGAGTTTAGACTTCTTAGTGTCAAGTCTCCAGCAATTCCTAAAAATAACGTCACCAAGCCCTCTCACACTTGGCACCAAAGGAACCTAAATCACATCACTGGGGAAGAGCACTGTGATACAGTTTTACCCAGTGACTCAAACATCAATCCCACGGCTCCCAGCTCAGACAAGTGTCCGTTTTAGAAAGACACCACATCTTGACTGGAATACAGAAGAATGGATGAAACCACAGTGGGGAAATCCAGCAGTGGACTTCATTTGCAAATCTCCGTAAATGTCTAAGAGTTATTCAAAAATAGCATCTGACAGATTATCCATCATGCCTGGAACTGTGCAAGGGAACCAGGTAAAAAAAGAAAAAAAAAAAAACTAGATCAGTCCTTTTGGGCTGTATGAACAGTCCAAGCTCCCACAAACCTTCAGCCAGATGACCCTGAGATGCCCTTATCAGACTCATCAGCAAGTCAGCAGCAGCCAGAACAAGGAGGAAATGTGGGGCCTTATTATAGACCAGCTAAAGCAAAACAAACCAAAGACATGGTTGCCACTGCCAAAAAGCTGCTTTCACAAGTCAGGAATCCTGATCATGCAGCTGCCTCACTTGCCCCTCATTTGCCCGCATCCGCTGAGTTTACAAATGAACCTATTAGAAAGCATGATTTTCTATTTTATTTGCCAGGGGGAAAGATGGTAACAAAAGGAGGCTGTGAGTGAATGACTATGCCAATGTTCCTTTTGGTTTTACTGGCATGTCATTATATTTTAAAAATAGGAGTTGAATTTTAAAATAAACAAAGCATAATATAGAGGTTTCTGTGTAAACAAAGGATTGTACATGTGGTGGTACGATACAAAATTTCGTGATCAAGAAATTTCTCATTCAGCTTGTCTAATCAGCCAGAACAAACTTGCAGTCACTAGACTGTAATTATAATTGCATCTAATTGATTCTTGTTCCTCCTCCTTTTTTTAAAATCTGTGGTATTGTGGTGCTGCATCAACAGTAGTTCTTGACACAAGAATTCACATTAGGGAGTCAAGGGAGGAAACGGAAAGAACCATATGAGCAATCATCTCATACCCACTACACTATTTACTTACTATTTACTTCCATTAGAAACTTCCAGAGGCACCAGCAAACAGATCTCTGAATCTGAACAGCCATCTCTCTCATGCCTTTGAGGGGAGCCCCTGTCCACTCAGGGAAGCTGGGGCCCAGTGCCTGCAAGAGGAGCTGAGTCATGAGTCCTTAAATTGGTGGTAACATTAAGAGTGAAGCAGGGCTGGCCATGGCCAGATACTTGGGGGGAAAAAAATCAGCAGAAAGAGGCATCTTCAGGCTTACATGACAAATAATCAGGGATTTTCAAAAATCTAATACTGAAAATGTGGGCGCCAGTCAGAAGTTCACATTCTTTTCTCAAGCAATCTCTGCATGACTTATTTAAGGCAGTACAGAGTCACTGTGACAGTTGAAAATTATATCCAGATTGCTTGAGTCAGCCTTAGAAGTATTATTCTTCCCTCAGCACAGTGGCTAACATGGCCAGCAATAGTTAAACGAATTAGGATCCTAAGCCACCTTTTCAAAGGATTTTGGCATAATATCACAATAAAGCAATGGAATGTAGGGTCTTCATTCACTTAATCATTTTTGAAAACAAACAGAGGATTAACAAGGACCATGTTACAAATACACTCTTAGCATATATTTAAGGCTTCCTATCTGTATATACTGTGTCAGTCTCTCAACCTCTGCATGTATGAAGACGACACTCACAATTCACACACCCTTCTGGTGTTTCTCTCTGGCCATATTAACTGGCCCCTAATCAGTTAACACTGTCTTTTTTTAGAAGAGTTTTCTAAAAGACCATGAAAAACAATAGACATTGAGAATCAGATTTTGGCTTCATCAAATGGCACTATATAAAACACCCAGGACTCTCAACAAAGATGTCAGTGACTCAACAGCTCTCAGTAACCACTGCAAAATAAACATTAAACAGTAATTGCTATGTAGGGGTTGCGCATCTGCTAAGAGGAACCATATTTTCATTGAACTATGATTCTGACAAAGTAATCACTCCCCAGAAGAAATATGGCTGAAGGGCAATACTTCAAATGTGGAGTGTGTTGATATACAGCAGTGTCCCCTCATCCCCCAAACACAGTGTGCTCAACTATATAAATAACAGAAGGGGTTTGTTTTGAAAGATGTTTTACAGTAAAGGGGTGGTTTTTTTAAGTCAACAGCTTTCCTGTTACTTGTGTGTTATCACGTCCTCTAAAGCACTGTGCGAGCAAATAACTACACCTTTATAGGTTGGCTTGGCCTACACCACGAAGTGGAGATGCAGCCCAGTGACAAACTGGGATACTGAAAGTCCACACATTGAAAACCTCTCTTATCAGGAACTCTTAGCCAAGATACAGCTGTAAATGTACACAGCCAGCCTACATCCCTGTGCAAGTGAGCTCATGGGGCCTGGTGAGAAGCCTCTGTGCCACACGCTGTGCTGCCTCCTGCTCTGTGGCTATTTTGAGTAAAACCAACTTAAACAGCATTGCACTGTTAGTGCAATCCTGCCCGTCATCTTCGAAGCAAATGGTCATTCCTGGGAAAATATGCTCTGTTTGTTAACTCAAACTCCTAGAAGAAAGCTTCTTTTGATGGTATGGCTATGGTAAACTGGAGGAGTGTTTGTTCTCTGCCATAATCTCAGATAATAGAGCCAGTTTTCTAAACAGAGCTGAGCTTTGGGAATCGGCTATTCCTGTCAGACCCAGATTCCTTGTAGCAAGAATGCTTGCAATCTGTGCAACTCTCTGTCCCAGGACAGTATGGCTGTGTAAACATAAGACTACAGTGGGATTATACTGAAATTTCACATCATGCTTTGGCAAAGAGACCAGCCTCCACAGCACTGGCTATCTGCTTTTACCTGTTGTGGGACATAACAGTGTTGTTTGGGAAACACAGCTAGAAGAGAAAGAAATCATTGTACTACTACTTTGCATGATATGAGAAAGAATACAAGTCTAAACCAGGCTATATTAAACAGTGCATTTTCTTATTTTTATAATGTGTTGTGTACAAGTAAATAGCTCACTGGATATATTCAGAAGCTAAGCCAGGTCTGGAAAGCCACACAAATTTTCCATACCTATTTGAGTACCTAGAGTAGTGTAGACTAACTTCCAGAAACGCTGAGAACTCTGTTCCCAGTGGAGCAGAAAAGGCAGAGCCAATAATACCCAAGCTGTACAAGCAACTACTGAAAAAAATGTATCTGCACAATTTGACTCTTAAATGTCTTAGAAAAAAATCTGCTCCATAGTGCCAAAATTGAAGCACTTGTTTTTGCAAACTTAACTACAGAATTGTAGCATTGACACAACTATATAAACAACATCAGCATTAAATTTTAAAATCAGAAGCTTATGGTTTTCTCTACATTTCTCTAATATATATACAATTAAATAGTACTTTCTACCATAAACATCAGTATTACTGCATTTAACTGCCACACCTCTGACTGATATACCTCACTCCTAATTAAGGAGTACCAAACTGTACTGTGGAATTTCAATACAGAAATAACCAGTATTGAGTGAATAAGTTTTCTTTAGTCTGGCTATAAAATATCATTTGCAGTATATTCTAAAGAGAAAAACAGTTGAACTTAATTAGAGCTGATCAGGGAGAACTGCTGCAACCTTTAATACCACTTTATCAGTAGTGACACAAGTAATTCCTGTTGTGGAGTGATCCTCACAATTCTTCTCAGATGCTGATAAATCCAAGTGGCTGGGGAACTAAAAGTCCTGATCCCAAGTCCCTTAAAGAGACAGGCTTTAGATAATGACTTAATAAAACCCCCCATACCAAGCTGTCTGGCAGCTAAAAGAGCAGAGAAGACAGACTCTGAAGGGCAGTTAAGCAGCCAATTCTCTACTGAAATTCCAAGGATTTCAATTCTTGCAACCAAATAACACTGAAAAACCTCTTTATATCTATTAAAAATTTATGAAGGAAAAGAAGGCTTTTGGATGATATCTGGCTTGCACAGAATAAGATACCGTATGAAAACACAGGAAGGAGGCCGTCCCTTCCCTGCAAAGTTTACAACATAAATGAAAACAGCAGAGCTTGATGTAGCACGAGGAAACAAAGTAAGACAAGATTGGCCATTGCAAAGAACCGAGTCACAGTAACTCAGCTGTGTCTCATCTCTTTTGTAGGCACTCCAGCAAAGAGCTCAGCAAATTGCCAGACCATGAAACCTCCATATTTCACCTGAGAGAAGCAAATCGCAGCTTGCCAAAAACAAAACAGCCTTTAACCTTTTTGGTCTTTTAACCTTTACATAAACTGTGCTTGTTTTCCCCTATGAACAATAGCGATATTGTTTAGTTTAAAATACAGTACATGACCTGTGATGTTAGGAAATGAATGAATTGTTGTGTTGTCAACAGTTTTGGGGTTTTTTTTCCATGCCTCCCTATATCTAGGAATTTCTTTCCATGTCTGTAATTTTAAGGAAAACACAACACTTCAGAGAAGGCTGCTGATACCCTAGGTTAATAAGTAATAGTAATAAAAATTATGTAACAGGAATTTTCAGAAAATCAGAAACTCAATATAGGCTCACTTTTCAAAAAAATCCCCTCCAATTAAGGCAAGTGACATTAATTTTCAAAAGTTTACATTGCTTAGAAATCCTCATTTCACACACGCATGGAGGGGCAGGTTGGGTTCAATACTGGTTTTGTATATATTCCATTTATTATTATTATTTTCATTAAAGCTGTTCTAGTTTCCTTTTCTAATTGCTAAGTCTCTCTCATTCCCTTTCTCTTTCCCTTGGGAGGGGAGGGAGTTAGCAGGGAGCATCTGTTACAGGTCTAAGGGGCTGCCCTGACCCTAACCCATGACACCTGACTACTTAATAATAAAATGCCAAAATGTAAGCAGAGCTCTTCTGAACATCTGTCCAGACAGTGGCTACATGACTCAAGATGACTGCATGAGAAAATACAGGGTAGGTAAGAGAGTAACAAAAGATTAGGAAGAAAAATTCAGACACTCATTCAACATCAGACATGAAGTCCATCTTCAAACACTCATTGCTTACTACAATTTCATTTAAAATTGGAAAAAGTCCAAAACAACTCTAGCAAAGATGAAGATAAACCAGAATTTTTACATATAGCAGAGAAGGAATCCAAAGTATCCCTCTTCTAAAGGACAAGAGACAACATAGTAATTAGGGAAGAGAAAGTTTTGAAAAGGGATCCTTAGAGTCCAAAGAAGTTTTTAAAAAGAAATTCAGAAGCAATTACACACGGTTTTCTAGATTAGAATGCTTCAGCAGCTCAGGAAGGAAAGATTTCTCACTTTTGAGACCCACTGGACATAGAATGGACCTATGAACAAATATTTATGTAAAGGAAATATTTTCCCAGGTTGGACCAGTTCCTAAATGGAAGGACAGGACTAGAAGGTATAAATACAAAAGGACTTGTCTTGGACAAAGTACTGTGTGACAAAGCTTATTTCAGACCTTGTCACCCATTTTAGCCAACAGCATCATAGCCTGAGGCAGCTTTAAATTTATTATATATAGCCTTGAGAGAATTTAAATTTAGGAGAAGAATCTTTTGTGACTGGTTTTGATCAGCAGTCTCCCTTCAGCCAATGCTTCCACGAGCCCCTGGAAAATGACCAAAAATACCCATCTGATTGCTGTTTCGTGGGATATGCTTATGTATCACAGAAATGTGAAAGGAATACCACTTCAATGATATAACGCATATTTTAATCACAGGGTAAGCAATTATTACCCTACAGCTCTGAAATTTTAACCCATAAAATTCTATAGGGGTCCAACAGGGTTAGGTCAAGAAGCATAAGACACCCATAACATCCTACTTTTAGAAAGCTAATATGAATAGATCATAAGTTGTACAGAAACATAATCAATATATAATCAAATATATATCAAATATATATATAAATCAAATAATCAATATATAATCAAATATATAATCAAATATATCAAAAGAAAAGAAAAAGCATCACCGAAAGAAGAGGTAGATCTCCCAAATAAAGACTCCTCTGAGCTAACAAGAATGATATTACCATGTTTTTAATCAAAAAATGAAAGCAAAGAGAAAAAAAGAAATCGTTCCACATAATGCAACAGCTCCTTAGTTAATGTAAACTGGCGCCAGTTCATTGAAGTCAATGGAGCTACAGTGATAAGTACCAGCTGAGGATGGGGTTCTGAATTTGTAGGCATTTGGCACAACGCCAGCCTCTGTCTGCATACAGACTAGTATTGTGTATGTAAACACTGTCTAACTCTCTAAAAATTGTAATTTAAAAAAAATGCTTTATAGTTCTGATGAATTTGTCATGCAAAACAAATTGCGGCCTTCCTGTGCTCAGTGCCTCCATCTGAGCAGCAGATACTTGCAATCTTGTATGTGCTCTGGTTTTGCTCACCAAATTCCACCAAGCGAAAGGATGGCTCACTCAACTCAAATCAGAACACAGACCAAAGAACCAGCTGCTTCCTCTGTACTGAATAATTAAAAAAAATTAAATTTCATACTGACACTGTTGTATGATTGTGCCACAAGGGAATAAAGGATGGGGTGTAAACTGCACCCCACTAGGAACCACAGGACTTTCAAATCACCCCCTCCTCCTCCAATCATTTTTTTATGTCCTCACATCATAGACTAACACTGTACTGTTATCCTAGACCAAACCAAAGTCCCTTCACTGTAGTGAAAAAGAGAAGACTTTGTCCACATCTTGCCAGATTCCTGCACCTGTTTTGGGAAGGGACAAGGTCTAGATCTACTTAATCCTTTTAAACCTGCATTGGCAGTCTGGGTTTCCACGTTTTCCTCTGCCATGTCACATTACATATTTTACCTACCAATCTGCAGTTCAGGATAAACTTTTGTTCCTCACCAACATAATATTAACTCTTAAACAAATTTTCTCAAACACATAGAAGCTGATTACCTCTAAAGCATCCATTTTACTGTTTCTGAAGGGATCCCCACCACAAAGGAATAAAAAAACCTTTGGCATCTAGCATTTGGAGGAAGTCTCTCCACTGGTCGATGAGGATTGGGTTAGCAATCACTTGCATAAACTGAACATAACAAATCCATGGGCCCTGATGGGCTGCACCCATGAGTGCTGAGGGAGCTGCTGAGGGAGCTGCTGATGTTGTTGCTCTACCACTCTCCATCATTTTTGAAAGATCATGGAGAACAGGTGAGGTGCCTGAGGACTGGAGGAAACGCAGTATCACTCCAGTCTTCAAAAAAGGCAAGAAGGAAGACCCTAAACAAGATCAATACATCTAACTCCATACTGACTATCAAGTTGTTCTACTCCTTTAAAAGTAAGTTAAGATCTATGGCAAAAACTGAGCCCTAAGTTTGATGTGCATCGGTTGTTCCAAGATTTGCTTCTTAAGTCACAATATTTGGAGGGAGAAATGACTTTTTTAGTCCTTATCTGTGTGCCAGATTTAATAAACACATCTGTAACAGACTGCTAACACAACCACATAAAATATTTGCGTAGAGTCTATGCCCACTTAAGTATACTCTGTCATTTATCCAATAAAATATAATTATAAGAACAACAAATTCACCTGATTTATGAAATATTTACATCTCATTTTAGGACCAAAACCAAATATAATTAATAAGTATAAAAACAAAGGGTGGGAAACCACCACTGTTTTGCCATATTTTCATTTGTTGTCAGTGGTTTTGGTTAATAGAAACACGTGGCCTGTGAAGAGAAGGGATTGTTTCAGGGTTTGATTTTTGGTTTTGCTTTGGTTTGTTGTTGTTTTGTTTGTTTGTGTTTTGAGATCACAAATAGTGATGGGAGGAAAAAGTTAACAATAATCAACAAGAGATTTCACCAGGAACTCAAACCAACCAAAACTAAAAGCTGTTTTGATTGGAAATGAGGAAAAGGAAGTGGGAGTTTAGATCCAGATCTAAATTAGGTTTAGTAAGCGGTTTGGGGTTTGGTTTCATGACCAAATCAGGGCTAGGGTTCTCATACAGACCCAATGATGATGAAATCTTCTAAACTTGAATCACATAACCTGAAGCCTTGCAACCTGTTGTCTTGAGATTTTGGTCCCCAAGACTGGAACCCTTTTTATAGTTATGATTGGTTGACTGACACCACTATTTTCTATGTTTCTTTTGGGATAGACTCTTGAAATCTCTTTTTCTTGGTTACTGTTTTCCATGATGCATACTGAACTCCATACTGAAAACCTGGCATTTGCAACTGATATTCAAAATGTTTTAATTTAACTTTAAGCATTTTGTCCTACAGACAAAAGAAATAGTAGCAGAGTATATGCTCTGAACTTCAGGAAGGCAGATGATGTCTGATGTAGGGAACAGGTAAGTGACATCCTGCAGGCAACAGATCTGAAAGATAAGGCTCTCTTCAGGGACAAGCTCTTCTCAGCACAAGAAAGCTCCAGTCCTGTGCTCAGGAAAGCGAGTAACCATATCAGTAGTCCAGTGTGGCCAAACTGGGAAATCTGTCAACAGTCTTCCAGTGCAAAAGGTCATACACACGAGGTAGAGATAAGGATGTAGGAACATTTCTTAGGCACGTAAGGGAGGTTTAGCCAAAGCCAAAGCTCAGCTATAGTCAAAATTGGCAAGCCATCTTAAGAACTATGAGAGCTTCTAGAATCACATGAGTAGCAAAAGGAACAAAAGAAGTGGGAGCACTACTGAACGGGGTGGATGACTTTTAGGAGCAGCAGATACAGAAAAGGGTGAAGTGCTCAACACTTTCTATGCTTCAGGCTTCACCAACAAGGTCTAACCAGTCTTTGCACCACAGAGTTCAATGATAAGAAAAGTTATAAGCAGTCAAAAAGAAGTCAAGAGTCTTTAAGAAATCCTGGCACGTAGTAGTCCATGCTGCCAGAAGGGATGGAGGCAAGAGTGTAGAGACCACTGGTGGCATGGCAGACTCACTTTCCTATCATTGATCAAAAGTCATGGAGATCAAGGAAGGTCCACAATGATGGAAGAACAGCAAATTCTTCAGAAGGGGTGACTAATGGGAGATTAATTCCTTGATGCAGTGGGTCTTCACTGGAACACTCTACAGGACTCCCTAAGGCAGCTATGCTTCCCTGTTCATCTTTATCGTCCATGCTACAGAGCTCTCAGCTGCATTGATTCATAATAGTAGCAATGACAGTTTCAAAAGGGGACAAAATGTACAGCCAGACCAGGAGTGTGAGTGAAGACAGTCTGTTTTCATATCAGATGACACAAGTCTGTACTGCTTCTGTAGGCTATTAATTCAGTATTCATAGGCCATAGCACAAGTATAGTCCCACAATCTACAGTACTGAATTATTTCTATAAATGGAAGCAGTTATGCTGCCAATTGTTGTCTTTGGGTTCAAACTAAGATATGAAAAGATATGTTTAAAGCAAAATTCACCCCTTTATGAAAAAATAAACTCTGCCTGTGCAGCAGACCTACTTTTTTCCCCCCCCTGTATATTTACATACATACGGACATTTATGTATCCATGTATTTATATATACACACACTCCCTCTCCATATAAGGTCTTGGTAAATACCAACTGGATTTGACTCGGAAGGGAAAGAGACAGTTTGATTTTAATAGGCCAAGAACATATATTATCGGACAAAATGAAAGAAAAAAAAAATTAAAAATCCCTAACTAAGACCATGTAAGGTATGCATCAACCAGTTCTCAAAAAGGTTCCCACTGGAATTATTCCAGACTAAAACAATGAGTCATCCCCTAAGGAATCCTGTCCTCACATGAAATATATAAATCATTGTCCATTTTGGAAGGATTACGCTAACAGCACATATCATTAAAATGTTATTCCTTTTAAAAGTGCTAAGACAAAATCCAGCATTTTGTTCTGCAGATCCTGATTTGCACTGTGAGTAGGAGACTCACCACAGTCCCCCAGGGACAAAGTTACAAGGACATTTAGTTCCTGTGTAGTCAATGTATGTTCCCATATGCCTCTGCAAATCTGGGCAAATGCAAACAGGATCACAGCTTTCAGAAGTTTCCTCCCTTCTTTTCTTTTTTTTTTTTTTTCCCTCATGAGACAGAAAAGCTCTGCGAGTTGTGGTAGCACAGAGAAGAACATGACATCCTAATGCACTGCTCTAAAATCTCAATGCTTGATATATATGCAAGGGTGTCTTACAACATGTTCAGTTCCATTGCTTCTCAAATTTTAATATTGTATCTGGTTTATAGGCCTACTATAGAAACTACTGAACTCCTGCTATTTGCTGGGGAGGACAAGAAGATGTGCTACCTAAGGGAAAAATTTTGTAAACTCTTACTGGAAGGCATAAGGCTAATGGCATAAAAATTGCAGTAGATGGAACAAGCTCATTATATGACATTCCCAAGGAACAAGGTTTACTTTTCAGAAAGTGTTTTCCCTTAGAAATGTTGAATGACAAACACACTTTTCAGTGCAAGATTTTAAGAAAGCCTTCTCCTGTGATGCTGAAATGCCCAGATAAATCATCTGTTACTCTTACATATTCACAACCCCTTAAATGCTTTACTCAAAATCAAAGTCTTGCTGTACTATATGTCATATAAAGAGAGAAAAGGGGCTGCTTTCTTCTTGAGTAAGCTTGGCTAGGAGACAAGACAGGCACAAGGTAAGAAAAAGGAAATCTTGCAAATAAGTACACAAAAAAACCCAGAAGAATGACCTGATGATTACAGAAGAACTCAATGCCAAGCCCACAGCCACATCTAGCATTTGATCCACAGGGACCTACTTTCCTTCCCAGATGATCAAAAACCAGAACAACTTATAGATCAAGCACTCTGTCATTCCTGGGGTGGGGGGGCAGATCACAAATAAACTCTCATGTCTAATGTAATTGTGGGTTATTCGCTAATAACTATTACATAAAATAAAAAATAAGCAACTCTTCAGATTAATTTTTATGAAGTAACCTGCCAGCACTCGTTTACAGAACTGCTTGGCAGCAGGTGTTCCCTCCTTCTGTGGGGAGGGCAAAGGACAGCTGAGCTTTAACACCATCCTCAGCACCGTACAAGTACTTCCTACTTCTCTCCTGGCAAGACAGTATCTCTGTATATGGAAAACAAAGACTAAAACTGGGTGTTTTTTTCCCACTTTATTTCATCAATCCACTCTCTGTCCTTGGCAACCCCAATTTATCATTGCAGAAACCCATTCACAGCAAGCACAGACTCAGCATATACAACCCACTATTTAAGGGGCTGCTCTGAAATCTACTCTCACCTGACCTTGCTTGCACAACAGAAACCCACTACCTCTTGAACCAACAATCAGACACACTGCCTTGGTTGCCCATGCACCCACTAAAGCAGTCTCATCACTCCAGTTGGAACAACTAACTTCCATGGCAAGTGAAATAAAAAAAAGAGATACTCCATCTTCATAAAGAAAGTCAGTAATCTACACGATCAATGAAAACCTCTTTAGCATTTGGGTTTTTGTGGGCTTTTTTCTCTGAAAGCATTTCCTTCATGGTCTTTTCCAAGTGTTCACAATGCAACTTTACAAAAGTGGCACCGTTCTATTTTGCACCCTGTAGAGACAGTGACCATTAGTCAGAGGTAGAATCAAATTTATATTGCTTCTTGACACCTATGACACAAAAGAAGAAAACTGGCAAACTCTAACAACACTGTTTAGTCATTCCTGCTTCATTCTGACCCACTCTTGACCAGTTACATCATTGGTTTGACATGTATGGTTTAGATGCTGAGGTCAGCATTTTGAAGATATTCTATCACATCTACAAAGCCAACGTAACACAATCTTTCCCTTTGGTTCAGTCCGTAGCATTAAACACATGTGGTACAAAGCCTTAGTGCAACAGAGAAATTTGGTCTTTTTTATGAGTAAATATATATATAAACAATTGAAAAAGTCATTGAGAAGGTTGCACAGGAATATTTTTTAAGTTTTCTAGACAAACATTATAGACATAATATGATGGAACAGATAAATAACTTCTTTTCAAGCTTATCAATAATTTTTTGATTGTTCAAAACCACGTTTTAATTCTATGGTACATTCAAGAATAGAAAATGAATCATAGGACTCAGAGAAGAAAAACGCTTAGTAATGAACTTAGCAATTAAACAAACCTCTCCTTATCACCACCAGAATAGTTAGCTTCTTACAATATACCCTTGAGTATTTTTTCTGATTAATTTTAAGTAACATACATATTGCTACTATCACTTCCCTTGGGAGAACTTAGGGAGAACCTTGGGAGAACATAGGCTAATAGCTGTCACCACTAGGAGTTTTATCGTGGGTTGCCTTTTTTGCTAAGTTTTACCCCATAGGTCCTAGCTAAAACTTCTCTATATCAGGTGAAATACTGTTTCACAGTCCAGAGCATTTGCATTCTGTTATTACTTGTGAGCAGCTCTCCTGTACATCACAATATTTTGTAAAGCAAGTAATCCGAGTTTCTAGTGCGGAGGGCGATAAATCTATCTTCTTGCATAACATTCATATCAATGCCTCAACCAAGTTTTTTCAAAACCATTATGATGTTTACTATACCTAAACATAATATGCAGAACAAGAATACAACAGAAAACAACTATTTTTAACTTATCTGTGAGCTACCCTCAGACATACATGGCTTTGGGGACAGACATAATAAAATTAGTAATTCATTATTTCAACATTTTTCTTAGGCACTATATGATGACTACTAAAGATTGATGCATAATAACCTGAGCCATCATTCTGCTCTATACTTCTGTTTAGAGGAAAGTGAGAGTATCTCAGATAGATGTCTCACTTAGAGAGATGTGGAGTATATGGCTTAGAAATGACAGCTGGTGGGTGAGACAACATGAAGCTCTTTACCAGCTTTTATTTTGGTCTTCTGGGATTGAACCAAAATGAGACTTATCAATAAAA
The DNA here is from genome assembly GCA_024605025.1 of Megaceryle maxima. Classification (NCBI taxonomy): domain Eukaryota; kingdom Metazoa; phylum Chordata; class Aves; order Coraciiformes; family Cerylidae; genus Megaceryle; species Megaceryle maxima. The sequence continues at coordinate 98,655 of JANHGN010011118.1, forward strand.
ATCACTCCATCTTTTGCCCTTGAATAAATGTCAAAAGCCATCATCAGCCAAGCCTGCTTTGGGCAATCAGAAGGGGCATTTCATGGCTCATATACCATATAGAGTTAGTTGGAAAACAGGATCTCCACCCCGTGGGAAATTCCAAAACATGCTTTGTGCTCCAACTTGGAATAAGTAAAACTTTTTTTCAGTATGAAGGTTTTCTCAGAAAAATCTTTATCTTGGAAACATGAAATAGTAAATCACAGAGTCACCAAATTTCTGAGGCTGTAATAGACCTCCAAGATCATCAAGTCCAGCCTATGACCCAACACCATGACATCAGCTAGACCATGTCACCTAGCACCACATCCAATCTTTCCTTAAACACCTCCAGGGATGGTGACTCCACCACCTCCCTGGGCAGTCCATTCCAGTGTCTAATCACCCTTTCCCTGAGGAAGTGCTTCCTGATATCCAACCTAGCCATGTAATGTTTAACTTAGAGTATGACATAAATATAGAATATAGTAGTTACTTAGAGTATGATATAAATATAGAATAGTGAATGAGATATAAGTATTAAATTTCATTAATATCATTCATAATTTCATTCATATTAAACATAACAGTATAAAAGTAAAACAAAATTTAAAAAAAAAAGGAAAATTAAACACTCTATCTTAGGCAGAGTACTGTGCAAACATAACTGCTGTTTGCAAAAACAAAGACAACTTGGGACCTCTCTGTAGCACTTCTTTTGGGACTGGAGAATCACCATCACTGTAATCAAACCATTTTATTCTTACAGGATGTTTAATGCATTCCTGGGCAAGTATTCATCTAGAATTCATTACTGGAAATCCCCATGGCTGTAACAATCTGCACTGCTTAAGGACTGGCCCTCAAGTTTTAAATTGCTACCTCGTCTGTAACACCAAAGACTTGATATCGTAGGTTTTCTTTTCCTTTCAGTAAAAGCTACCTTATCAGTTTATTGATACGACAGCTAAAAGGCAGTAAATACCTTTTGGGTTATTATTTTAATGGGAAATACATCCCACATATATATTTTAGCTCCACGCCTTAGTCCTTTGTTGGGGAAAGGACACAGACAACAAGCACTCTGCAAGAGGCCTGCGCAATGTTAAAATGGTCATACCACCTTGTGCAACCACAGAAATATCAAAGGCAGGCAAGGAGCAACCGAAACCTTAGAGACAGAATCCTTTTCAGGCATTTGACTAATCTGATGATGTATCCATAGCGCTATGTGCACTGGAGCAATAAACTTGCCTATACAAGCAATAACCTTTTGCCTGTCAACAGGATTTACCTGAAAAGAAGCTGCACCATTGGTTTTGTACAGCAGGGCTTCCCACCAGCCAGAATTACATTATGAATACTTCGGTTATTAGGCTATAATGCAAGAGACTAATGTGAGTGCGGGTGTATGTCCTGATTGACTAAAATGTGATTGCAGGGGGGAAAGAAAGGAGAAAACTAGACCAAGATGCATGACAACAGCACTACTGGCATGCTCCTGATTTATCAATAGACAAGACAGACACAGGAAAGTAAATGACAGCTTCAGCAAATAGGTAATTGGGGTATTAAAAGGAATCTCTGTATGAAAAATAGATGGTAGTAAACATCAAAGGGTAAAGTGCTTCTTTGGGCATGTGGACTCATGTTTGCAGTTTGAGAGGTAGACAGACAACCTCTGTAGGCCAGATCCAAGTCTCTTCGCAGTTACTGGAAGGTTGCTACTGAACTCAATCAAATTTGGATCAAATCCAAGGTGAATACAAACATTTCTTCTCCTGGTTACACAAGACCACTCCAATGATTTTGCTGTTAGGTCCTATAAGGAACAAAGGGCTGCATTCATAGGTGCTCTTGGTAACAGATGAGGTACCATTTGTTTGGTCTTCAGTGGCCCTCCCTCCCCTATTGCTAAATGCTATAAAGCTGATCAGGGTCTTTTTTCCCTTTCCTTCCTACAACCCTGTTCATTATTAAGGCTGACCCACAAGTAGTCCTGATTTCTTAGGATACTGTTTATATTCCATTATACAACTGCTTTTTAGCATCTCCACATCTCAAATTGCTTCTCCAAAACAAACTGCTTAGGAGCCAGGGATTGTTTACCGGCAACCACAAATATGTCAAACTCTCCAGATACTTATTATTGCTACTAACTTTTCTAGGGGCGTCAGCCAACAGCTCTGTTTGTGGCTCATCTTCACCAGGACATCAGATAACTGCATCATATAGTCCTGAATTTAGCATTGGTCACCCTTTAATCTGCAACTTGTTTTGCTTTCTGCTAGGCTGTGAAACAATTCAGCATTAGTTCACGAAACTGTTCTCGTTACTTCGTTGGTAATAAATACTTATTTATCATCCAAAGGGACGTTACAGTCTATTTAAAAAGACTGGCTGTTCACTTGGCCTTGTAACTGGCTGACAGTATTGTGGCAGATAATACAAAGAATATTTTAAAAGGCACAAACTTTATCCATCATTCAATGCCCAAGATTACCTATGTACTGGAAAAGGTGAACTTGCCAATGAGACAGAAATGTGGACACTGTTCATTAACAATTATCATTTTGCTTCTTCCAGCACATTTTCTTTTCCCCTCGGTGAATAGCTCTCTGCTCTTCTTGGACCTCAATTTTTTAACTGACAATAGTTCCAGGAGTATACCCTTCAAATAACTAGAATAAATCAGTTGAGGCTCCCAGCCTCCCAGATGAAACTCCATGCACACAAGTCCTATTAAAATCAAAAATCCTGAGCTTCAAAGAACAGAATTGAGTCTGTTCCTCTTCTGAGCAACATCCCAAAGAAAGCAAGTGCCTCAGGAGGGAGCACTGAATAGGCAAAACGGATTCCTCCAGCAGCACAGGACATGTGCCAGGTACTGGGTGGAGATAATGCAGGAGATGAATGGACAGTCTCCCCAGGGATTTCTACCAGCTGCCTGCGACTCAGAACTGATCTAACCTGTGCCATGGGTGGGGCAGGGCAGCAGGAAACTATAATCACCTCCCAGCTCTTCCTTCCTTCCTCCACCCATGCTCATTGCTGTGGAAGCCAAGCAGAGAGAAGGGTTTTGGCAGGATAACTGTAATGTGCCAATGGCAGAATATGTGTTTAGCTCATATAATTCTTCTGCAGATGCAAAGATCAACATGTCTGTGCTACTCGCCCAACTCCTCATAAAGGAGAAGTAGAACACTAGCTTATATAAAACAAGCTAACAGAGGTAAGAAGCAAACAAGTAGTTCATTTGCAATATTTTTATGGATTAAACTCAGTTCTGTTTTGTTTTTGCTGTGGGAAAATTCCTGCTGCAATAATAACTTTCATTTTTATGGATCCCTCATGCTTAACAAATTGACAGACTATTTATTCAAGCGTCATTTCACCCACCACGGAAATGGAGCAGTCTCCTGGGTAAAATATGGTGACTATTTTGCAGCACTGCTCCAAAACCTAGGAAAGATGCACAAGCTTCTGATCAGTTTGTAACAGTAGACAATGACATAAAGGTGTCTACGGCACCTGAGAGTATCAGCTGAGGCTCTTGCAAGCATCCAAAGTCAGGCAGAGTTCCTGTTGATTTCCATTAGCGTTCAGGCAGAATTGGAAAATCATAATCAAGTCCAAGGAGCTAACTTTCTTGAGAAGTTTAGGCTGAGAAAAAAAATTTCTTGAGACAGTCAACAATCATCACTATGCTAGAACCTGGCTTGGCACACCACAATTAACAATAATTTTCTTGAAAAGAGTGCCAGAAAAATATATTTTTCCCCAAAGGAAGAAATTCTTTTAACTCACCAAACAGATAAAAGTTACTCTACTGAGGTAGTCCCAAAGTCACATTAAATCATGCAAAAGAACAAAAAGGATGAAGGATTACTTATTAGTATTCTTGAAAGATGTTTGTTCTCTGAAACCTCCATAAAAGGATTTTTCCAATCTATCACTATTAAGCTTTCAGATCTTTAGATATTAGCCAAGATAGTATGACTAAAATTAATAGGTATAATAATTAATTTGCAAAGCATGTTCATCCTTGCAATGTTCTGAGACAGACTGCACTCATTTAAGTATCAGAGATTAATTCTGAGCTTAAAAACTGGCCACATTAGAGACCACAACTCACATGGTACTGGAGTTCAGTTCTGTATTCAAACAAAATAAAAGGGGATTATTGGCAGAATGCTTTATCTGTGGACCACCAGCCAATGCAATTTCTCCTTTTTCTTGCCCCAAACAGCTAAAGTCTATAACTTATGGGCTTGAATTCAAAACTATTTCACATATAAATCTCTGAAAATGGTTGCTGACTGGGGCTATAAGGTTAGAAAACTATTAGAGATGTAAGGAGTTTTAAGTTTATGCATCATCTACCTTACTGAAATGAATTATATTAAGCTGTGCTCATGCTTCTGACCTTAAAGGTCTCAAAAATTCAAGCCTCAAAATGCCTTAGTTAACCATACATTAACTTCTTTTTGTTCCTTTCCTGCATTTTAACTCTTTAGGTGTGAAGTTTTTTCCCAAAAACTAAGATTCTTTCGTAAAAGTAGCACATGCCAAGTTAAGGAAGTTGGGACATTAAGAACAAAAACATTCTTGATAAAAGTGGAGGTTATTTTTCTACTTTTGTTTTCTTTTTTTCATTGTTTGTGATATAGTTCCAGGAGGTGTACAAGATCCTGATGTATAAGCTAAATGCCTATTTTGACATTTTTAAAATATAAGAACAAAAAACTGGAGTAGTTTTTTTCCTAACATGCATCTTGCTGGGAAGAATCATGAAGTATAGAGCAGAGCATCATAACATTCCAGCATGAATTCTCTGCAGACTCTCTCACAGGCTGACTGAAGTGGATTTTTATTGCCAAAGTGATGTCAAGCATGGATAAGAAACTTAAAAAGCTCTAATCTATCCAAGTTTGAGCACTTATCCTGAAACAGCTCTGAAATATTTACTATAAGACACTTTCCCCAATGAAAAGCAGAGATGAACACTTCATTTTCCTCAAGAGAAAGAGGGAGCAAATCACACCCTTCAAGTCTGTAACAGAAAGAAAATTGCAGTATGCAGCTTTCCCCTCTCCTACACCAGTGAATGCAACAACAGACCCTAGATATGTCTCCTACTGAGATGAGAGGGAGACATCCCAGGACAAGTCTCATGTTCATTAATTGGAGGAGGGGAAAATTGCAGCCAAACCAAAATGAATCTAAGTAAAGTTTTCCAACAGCCAAAATCAAGTTTGTGAGATCCAGTGCGCTGTTATTCTGTGTTCCATTAATAAAGAAGAAAACTGGTGTTGGAGAATAGCAGACTAGGTTTTCCAAAGCTTTCTCCATGAGGAAGGGACCTGGGTCAGAGAAGGCTGAAGACAGCTGGCTTTCTGGCAAATGAGTAGCTAAGCAGGAAGAAAAAGTACTAAAATCCTGAGATGGACTGGTCTGCTGAGTTTTTCAGGCTGTATTGATGTTAAATTGCATGGTGTATAGCACAGCCCTGATCACACAGCCTGCACAGGGGAAGGGAGTCTGTTTTAACTGTAATACACAGAGTTCACATTCAGTTGGCTTCACGAAAAAAAGTTCTTCAACAAGCTTTTTAACCTCTTAAGATGAAGATACATGCAAGTAATTCTAAAAATTACATAATGGAGTTTAAGAATGCAAGGTTCAGAGATATTTATCTTCATAGTTTGAATTCAGCTCCATCTCTAGCAAAAACAATATACAAGATGAGAATAGCTAGCCCATAGATGTCTTTATCAAAGAAACCTTAAAATAAATTGAATTCCTGCTGTGCTATCGATACCCATGCCAGAACTAATGTTTCCATAATAAATAAAAAGGAAAAGGAGAAATTGCTCAGAAAATGTCCCAATGGTGAGGTACCACAAACATAAGACAAGTGTAAAACATGCAACATGTATGACCAGGTATAACACTTTCATTGCTGCTTGCAAGAGGAAAACCAATTCTACATACTCAACTCTGCCACTTGGGAGTAATGTGATAATTTTTACCGAATGGCAATAAAACTTGATAGCATCCCACACCCATTTGTAGCCTGTAAACATAACTTCCTGACAGTCCTTCAGATTCTCCAGTTTAGGATAAAAAACAGTTCCTTGCATCTCAGAGTTAACAAACATAGGCTGTTTCACTCTTAGCATTTCATTTCATCAATAATGTTCTGATATTCTCACATATAGTTACAAAACCTCTTAATTTATACTTTCTCTGTTTGCTTAGTGGTAAGGTGGGCACATTAAATTGTCTGCAACACACTGCATTTTGCCAAGCAAAATCAAGCTGTTGTAGTATTAAGCAGCATGATGTCTATCACCACAGCTAACACCATGGACTGAGCCAGGAACCTTAAACCATGAATCACTACAGCCTGAGCTAAATCCAAGTTCTGTAACTTGTGATTTTTATTAGACATTTGCCTGCTTCACTGGCCTTTACAAGAATTACACATGTCCTCTATGCAGTGAATTCAGCCTTTGCATTTTCAAGCTGCCTAAGACAATGCTTTTGTCCTAGATAGCAATTTTATGTGAAAGGTCTCTGAGCATTTTATGAAAAACGTGGGATTCATCACCTCCACATGAACAGAATGAGTCACACAGATGAAGTAACTTACCTGAGCTCAGGCATAGGCCAAAACACTGAGTGAACCCAGGTACTCTGAACAGGATACAGAGAGATCAGAGATGCATGAATATGACACCCATCTTCTAAAATGCTGTAACTGATCCACGTCTTCAGGTTTAGAAGGAGCTATCCTAAAATTCATTCACTGTTATGCCAGGAAACCCATGGCATCTAGCATGTTAATAAAAGACTGCAGGATTTGACAGTGCACAAACAGGCCACAAGCAGGAAGAGATTTTTTTGTAAACTTCAGAGTTTTGAATAGAAACTAAATCAATGGCTATTGCCAGATACAACTTCATACAGACCTCAGATGATTCACTAAAAATATGACACTATTCAGTGACCTAAGTAAAATAAACCTGTGGTTTCACAATAGAGCACATAAGAATAAAAACACATACTTCAAAAATATCCATTGCATTGCTTGGTGCTCTCAAGGAAAAAGCCGAAGCACTAAATACAAAATCCAGCACGATTATCATTATTATTCACACCATAATCACTGTTGCTAATGCAATATTGCAATTCTACATCACCTGTGAAGCACAAGTATACAGCAGCTGGGGTCACATATTGCCCTGTGTGTGTGTCTTGGGTAAAGGACAGAGCTTGAACTTCTTGCATTTGGCTTGATGCTGACAACTGCCAATTTTATTAGTTATTTTTACTCTGCTATGCACATCCTCCTATGAGTTATATTGATTCCAGCTACAAACAAATAGTGGATGCAAAGGAACTCTTTCATAAGAAACAAGAGCGAAGCTCAGCATGCACAAATACGTTTTAAACAATTTCCAGTAGTAACTGTACTTTGGGTCTATTTTAAAATTGCATCAAATAATTTTAATGTAAAGAGACAGGAAAGGAAGGTGAGATTGATAACAGTTATATCCATATATTTTCTTAACTTTGACAATCACAGCACATTCTCTACACTTTTAGGCTATTTTGTGTTGCCAGACTGTCCTAGCAAGGACTCCAGAAAACAGTGACATCAGCACTGAGGTTCCATTTCTCCCTGTAACACACCCTGGTTCTCTTTCATGAGGCCAGTAATTTTTCTGAATGGCACATCTTCATGGCCAAGGTCAGAATGCACCCTGATGACAGGAGCTGACAAGACTGAGCCAACCATTTTGGATATCCCATCTCCATGTGTTTCCTGATGCACATTACGACTCCAACTCCTCGGTTTAAGCATAGTACCTGCTAACACAACTATGCAGATAAGGCCAAACCCCCTCCAGGTCAACAGGTGTGGAATTGCTATGAAAAGGTTTCAAGGTGTATTTAGTCACAATTTTTCCATTTTTATCTTTTCTACTGAAACAAGAATCGCTGAAGGAAAAAAAAAGAGAAAAAAAAAAAGAAAAAGAAAAAGGTGTACCTGTTGTTCTGCTAAACATTTGGCAGAAACTTGAATTTTATGTGCTATAATACTATAATAGCAGCAGGTAAGTTGGTTCAGTTGTGTTTCCCCCTTCTATTTCACTTGTTCACGGTGTACTTAGTAAAAAATATGTAATGTTAGTGCCTGTTGGAAGGAAAAGGTTCTGTGTAATATTACAACCTTGTAACACACATCTGAAAGGCTGGAGTTGCAGAATAAAAGAGGCACATGCGAGTTTCACTGGCAAAGCACGCATTTTAAATAAAGCTTCAGTGCTCAAAAACAGACAGTCTCCACTCTCATTCTGACTAATGTCTGCCTTCTATTCAGTAGAACAGCCCACAATGAAAGTAACAAAGACATGCCAGATGAAAAACATCACACTGCAAGATCCTTGTATGCTGGAGAAAATCCTGTAATTGCTTACTGAGATATTTCCCTGTGAAAATACGTGGGGAATAAAGAAGGGATGCTTCAAGCTAAAAAAACAAAACAAAACAAAACAAAAAAAAACGGAGGGGGAGAGAAAAATGAGAACAATTTCTGTCCAGATCATTCCTCTTTAAAGTTTTAGTCTGACCAAAATCTGATTTCCATGGTTTTTGCTACAGAGCTTGTACGAGGCTTGCCCAGCTCAGGTCCTGTAAAGATCAGCTCATATTCAAACCAAAAAGTGCTTGGCATGGATTCTGCTAAAGTAGGACAAAGGGCCTTGTTGACAGCCTCCAGCTAGAAGAAAAGATTGTCCACATGAAGGGCTTGGAAGATGGGCTGCAGTCATTGTGTCACATGAACTCCAGCTTTCTGTTTTAAAAGAGGACACAGACACTGATTAGTAGAGTTACACAGCACACACTCATATGCAAGCATATTGACTATTAAGGACACTGACTTGACAAGATTTTTTAATGTCATATTATTCATAATATTACGTATTTTTATTCGAGAACTGATTCAGTTCCCTGAGGTCAGTGGAGAGACTCATCTTGATTTCATGTGGGTTTACATTAGCCTGTTTTATAGGCATCCTTTTATTTGTGCCTATGTGCCTCACAAATAATTAATCATCCTAAACTACTTAGGTACTCATTTTTCTTTTTGGAGTAACTATTATTCATTTTTCTATTTCATTTTATAGTAATGGGATATTATTTAGAAAGTATTAATAAAATAGAGGGCTCTAGTCTGCTGACATTATTCATTAAAAATCAAAATGCGGAGGTTGCAAATAATCCATTCATCAAAATTACATTCTTCAAACTCTTCAGAAAATACTTATGCCTGAAATTTACATTAATATGAATTCTGTTGGTGAATGATCCAAAAAGAGTGGAAAAAGTTGAATACTATATGATAATGGATTTTGTAGCAAACAATATCATCAAAACTGTTAGTTAACGGCGTCAACTATTTAACTTCACTTGGTCCTAAAGAACCGAGGAAGATGAAAGGAGGATAAAACTAATGCACAGTGTATTGCTAGAGAGCAGTAACTTGCCTAGAGATTCTCCAGTCACTTTAAGTCTTTACCATAAGGTTGGATCCATTTGTCAAGCTGACATTTTAGCTCAAGTTGAGGTTACAGCCTCACCCCAAATCATCACAAATTCAACCTTTGCACTGCACACAGAATTAAGATCAGAATCGTCCCAACCTATGCATCTTTGAATACTGTCATCTTTGAACAACAGATACAGGCTATTGCTCTAAACTGGAGGCATTCATTAATCCCACATTCTATGCAGACACACTGCTGTCAAATAAAATAAAAAAAATACCAGTGTTAGTTTGCTCTTTCAGGCCTTCTCTGAGTTTGCAGCACCACAGCATTTAGGTGCTAGGTTACTGTTACAGAACACTATCTGTACAAGATACTGCTATCCAAAAGCTTGTGTCAAGAATCTAACATTAAGCCGTGTTTCCATTGTAGCATGATTCACTGTTAATCCAAATTGCCTTCAGAGCTAGGCATGAGATGTGATATAATTCCTACATCATCTTTCACCCAGAAGAGAAGAACAGGCTGAAGCAAGCATATTTGGAGGAAGGCCTTTATAATGGGATTTTCAGCCTGGCTTCTTATGGAAAGGGAGTTACATAATTGACTATGAGCTTTCTGTCTCCCAAGTTTTGAACCTGTTGCTCTGTTTTAACTTTGATACAAAGCCAAGATAGGCATTGTTCCCATAAATTTTGTTAAAATGTATAGTTAAGTAGAAGAAAAATCCAAACTAGCAATCCTGTTTGGGGAAAGGCTGCAAAGCAATCTCACCTCAAAGTATACATGTATGGGACAGCCTTCGGAGACTTTGTTAGCAGTCCTGAGACTAGCAAATCTAAAAAAGAATAGGTGCCTGCAGCACAGGCTGACCACATCTAGAGATTTGTGAAGGAACACAAAGCTGTACATGTTCTAACATGTGAAAACATGGATACTATTCTCTCTGTCCCAATGAGTTTTTAGCTGAAAGATGGTTACAGTGATCTGAGGCTCTATTAATTACTGTTATAGAGTGATCAGGAAAATTTAAAAGTAGAAGCTATCTGTATAGCTTTGTATATATTTATATATTTGTAATATGTTTGTATATATGGTATACTCTGATTAAGTCCTTGTACATTTGGAGAATTTAAGCTAATGATTATTGGTAGCAGTAGTACAGTAATTTTTGAAGAGCATGTCCCAGTGTGTGAGCACACATTTGATGTCAAAACAAATTTATTTATATTTTCAACTTAATTACTAAGCCTCATCCAACTTTGTAGCAAGCTAAAATAAAGTTTCAATTACTTTTTCCCCAATTTAGTATTTTCATATGAAGATAACATGCTGTGGTTTTTATTTTGTGTATTTTGATTAATTTAAAACAGAGTAAGTCAATAGTGTTGAAACTTCACCAGAAATTGTTTAGCAAGAATCCTTACCCAGCAGAACTGCTGTGTTAACAACAATGTGTTCAAGCACATTTATATAGCCCCCAGGAAGAAATGTACCTCACCCAAAGCCTGACAGCAAGAAGATACCTTTTGACTTCAGGGACTTTCAGATTAGGACTTAAATGATTAATGACCTGGGGCAAAAATAGCAAACTACTTAATACCACCTCTTTGGGCACTCAAATTATCATATTAAAATCCATTTTATCATTGGCAAAGTCAATCACATTATAAACGCAAACAGATGTTTTAACGTGTCTCTGGCATTTGGCTTCAGGCAGAGTAAATTGAACATTTTCAATTTCATACAGTTTAGTTTCTGTGAAGTTAAAGTAAACCAAAATATTTCTCCCAGAGCATTTTTATTCACTGTCACTGCACTGATACTTACTTTGTCACCCATGATAAAAGGCTGTCTTTCATGATGACACTGAACCTGAATAGATTGAAAACTAAAGGGGAAGGGGGAGGGAGGAGAGTCAGTTTTATCTCACCCTTTTTGCAAGTTGAGCTTCTTAAGATTTGCCCACCCATAAAACAAGACATATGATTTTGTTATACTTGGAGCCTGACTGTCAAAAACACAGTCAATATGTTATGTGGTATTGGGCTGCTTCTACTTTGTATGATAACACTGTTATGCTAAGTCATTTTAAAATGCACTTTGATATACTATACACATGAGCTAATGCACATATGTATTTATGCACTGCATGCTTTGGAATGAAAAGGACAGGAGGCAGTGTGGGAAAAGCAGGCTAAAAGGGGAAAAAAAAAAAAAAAGGAACTCTATGATTCCCATAACTCAACAGAGCATATTGTTCAGTTAACGCACAGGCCAGTGCCTCTCAGGCCCTATCACTGGTTGACAGAATTAGATTCTGATTCATGCTCTGTAACTCACTGTAATGCCAGCCAGGGATGAGAGTGTTCCATGGGAATGTTTCAGCGGGTCCCCTCCTTATCAGCTCCAGAACAGCTGCCAGACTTTAAGGTCGCTTGATAGAGAATTTAATTCTCAAGATTGCACATTAATTTTGAAATTCTTTCTTATCCATGTGCTGTGATTTGAGACTGCATTCAATGCAGCCCAGCACGGGGCAAGCCTTTCCCATCCACACCCCTCCTTCCTGTCTGCAAACTTCCTTCCTAGAGATTTACCCAGACATCTTTGAGCTAAATTAACTCCCTGTACTTCTTTGACCAAGCATTAGCAGATGGAAAACCTGATTTTGACCTCTCACAGGCTACAAGGCAGAGGGATTTTAAAAATTATCCTGCATGTGTAAAAAGTTTAGTTTATTCCTCTGCCTCTACTATGAAGTAAAGGGACATTTATTTTCCTGCAGCTAACTGCTGCAGTAGTTCTTTACAATAACGATTTCCCACCCTATCAATTTCTTGTCAGGCAGATCTCACTAATGGCTGTAAAATGGCTTGAACTCCCTGGACTTACGCAATTTTTGAACAAATATTGCCTTGGTTTATAATTCTCTGCTCTTTCATATTCATATATTTTTAAATTACTCTTTACTATGGTCAAGAGCACTGCAGAATAAATACATGAAAACAATCAACCAACGATTGAAACTTTTGGCAAACCAAAGTGGAATTAAGTTACAGTGGAAAATTTCAGTATTAGAGTTTAATATGACCAGATCTCCTGGTTTGCTTAGGACAGTTCCAGGTTCCACAATTATTTCCTGGATGGATGTACACTGTGCATACAGTAAATGAACTCTGTGTGCTAGAGAGAGAACCAGGATCCTCCCCTTCCCTCAATAAATTGCTCTGTCTGTTATTAAGTTATTAATCTAAAAACTGCTCCTGTGAAAGAGGGTAGGCAACAGTGTGGGTATTGCCATTTCTCTCCTTTCCAAATAGCCTAGTTACAGACAATCCAACAGATTAAGTTAAGCAGACAGAGCAAATTAATTTATTCATAATCTTTAAATGATTTGGGACAAAGCTGTTATTTTGGGTTTAGAATTAAACTGAAACCAAACTCTAAATAGTGGTTCACATAAATACACAATTACAGGAACCCAGACTGGACCAGTGATCTATCAGACATGATCACATCATAACTAACACAAGCACTTCAGAGGAAGGTGCAAGATATTCCAGAGGAGACAAACAGTAAAAAAAAAAAAACTGTTGAGAGGAGCCACATTCCTCCTTATGCTGCCCTAAAAGCCATTTGGCTTATACTCTGACTTTATAAACATGATTTTCTTTCATCCCTGCTCTTTTAATTGTGAACACTCTCATTAGCCTTAGAAATGGAATCCTACTAAACCTTAGGCTTCAGAAATATAAGAGGAACAAGAACCACAAACTTCTTACCCACTGTATCAAAGTAATTTGTTTTTTCAGCTTGCTGTTTTTCAACACTATTGCCTCCATACTACGTCCTCCATCCTCTGCAACCTGACTGTTACTTCATGAACTAATGTTAAGAGCTGTTCCCTCTTCTGTCATTTCAACATGAATAATGGAAGACAACTAACAGGCAATCAAGAGTAACTGAGAGAGAAAACAAGATCAAGGTCAGTATATATAAAAAAAAAAATCCAAACCAATTTTGTGCAATTTTATCCTGTAATTATTGAAACTGATGACAAATTCCAAACCATGGTTATAAGGAGTACCCTGAAAATGTAGCATAAGATTGGGAGAAAAAAAACCCTGTGTATGCCCACATTTCAGTCAAACAATTGTTTAGGGAGATATAACCATTCTGGGGAAATAATGAGGTGGAAGTAGGTCGATGCTGTTGTGTACAGATCTGCCCTCCTATGCATCATCATACAACAGGTTTACGTTAAACCCTGTATCAGCCCCCAGAGCTTATGGCCATATTTCCAAAGAACAGCAAGTGTTGATATTGTTGTCCAATCTTCTCCCTGGGATAGAAAAGGGTTTTGATGACTCAAAATTTGATGTGGAGACATGATCTACCTGTTAATGTCCTGGCTGCCCTTCTGCTTCCCCCCCTGCTAAGTAGACTATTCTTGTTACCTCCCAGCTCCAGATGAATTTGCTTATAGGGAAGAATTGCCTGGTTTTCATTTGGTTTCAATCAGTAAAACTTAAGGAATAGATTAGATTATCAATACCAAAGGTCACTCTCATTTTATTAGAGAAGGTTCATGAATTTTAAGTGAAAATTCTGGTTTAAACACGGACTATTGCACTCATGAAGAATGGCTTACATCTGTATCTTGCAATGTTTTCCATTCCCCTAAGAAGGTTGTGTGTTTTAATTACTTATGTACTGTTACTTCTGTAGCAAAGTATGCCCTTAAACCCATTTCAACAATTTTTATGCTATTAGCATCAGCAGAGCTAAATACACTTAGGAAAGATTGTGTCACGTATCAGAAATGGTTTTTTGAAGCCCAATCCCTCAGGCCACCACTCCTTGCTTTTCCCTTTCTTTTAATTTAGCAAGACATGAAAAGATTTTTTTTTTTTTTTTTCATTAATTGATTCCAATTGGTTATTTGAAACTTAGAGGCAACTAGTTAAACAGAAGTTAAACCAGTTCTCAAAGACTTCCTTTTGCAGTAAGACAGAAAAATATGACTACAATTTAGAAAAATAATGACTTTGTTTCTAACTCTCAGTTGGTTACCACAGACCCAGTTATAGTGTATATTTTACACCACTGGCAAAATAAAGGGAAAGTAAAATAAGCATAAATTCCAATTGAAGTCACATTAAGGAGCCAAATTCCACTCTCCTATGAATGGACTTAAACTGATTCCTCCAGTAAGAACATGGGCACTAGGTCTGTGCAGAAGCTGGTATGGGTTTGTTTCACAATACCTTGTGCCAGCTACTGTGGTAATATGACAGACTCTGAAAGGAGGATGTGAGAATAACTGCTGATAGACAAATAAACCTGAAGGCCTGGAGCAAATCAGGGAGAGAATTTATCTCAAAAGTTACTCTCCAAACAACACAATTTCTGGAAGTTTTATCATTTTATGATGTATTCTCTATTCTTCAAATACTTTACTGGCCTATGCCACCTCTGCAAAGCTGAAGATTACATTAACTCATAGATGGGAACTTTGAGCCAGGACCTGATCTTGGCGGAGTCTAGATTCTATAAGAGGCTCACCTTATTGCAGAATAACCAAGCTTCATTTTTCCACTAGTCTAGATCAAAAACTCACCCATCAAATCTACTTCATTAGAATAGTCTGTTTTGTCAGACTTGTTCTGTTTCTTTTCCTCAACATCTGCAGTACCAGCATAACCTGCTATTCCTCTCTGCAGCTTGACAATAAGGAATTTTCTTTCCTTCAGGTTATCATCTTGATTCTTCCAACCAAACAGCTACAGTAGCCTATACTAGGAGTTTGCTAACAGTAGTACACAAATGTCATAGATTTAGTATTTCTGCCTAACACAAACTGTAGAAGCATCCTGTGTCTGTGATGTACAGACATGCTGGTATAGATCTCTCAAATCTGTACTTGTTCCCAGGACATGGTGCTGTGAGAATGCAGAAAGGGTTGGCTTTTTTTTTTTTTCCCCCTACAAATAGATGTTGCAGGCATATTTTCTTAAACCCTTGAGGTTGATAATCAGCTATAGTTCTTCCCAGCCCAGCAAGTGCTTGGGAACTGCCAAATATTGAAAATGGAGAGTCCATGTGCCATCTCAAAAAGATCATACATGCTGCTACAAGAAGTGGGGATTGAATCTCCCATAGCAAACTCTCTGCCACTAATCTTTCCCAATTAACAATTGCATAATGCGGGGGGAATTAGGGCCTAAATATCTTGGCATGATGCTGTTTGGGAAAACCCTTATGTATTCTTGAATTTGCATTTTACAGTTCTGTAAAGAGTATAAATACATAACAGGGGTAAACTAGCTCTAGGAAAGACATATTTAGTGTATTTACAATGAAGATGGCAGATACTAGGGGATTATCACTTTCATTTACCAAGAGAAGACCACGGGTGGCTTCCATCTAAAAGAGTGGATCTCTGAAAGAATTCCTCTCTTAAATTATACTGAGGAGTTTCACTCAAAGAATTTTTCCCAGAAGCCGCCTAACAGAAAGGGGATTTCTATGATCTTGTCATGTCCTTCAGTCAGGTTTTCAGGCCAATAAATAAATATGGCAACCAGCCATCAGGGGTGAAGCCAAGGAACAAATTACTTTTTTTTAAAAAATATTTTTATGTTGTCAAATGTCATGACACAAAAATTCATGAGAAAATGTCCTGCAGTTCCCAGGAAGCCTAAAAGGGGGAAGCCTCTTTATTAATAAAAAAGATATCTGGACACCAAAATCTGCACAAGGATGTAACAAAACTTCCCAAGCAAAGAAAGGAGAAAAAAAAAAAGTCCACCTTCCTAGGAAATCCAAAAAGGCATCACAACATTTAAAATGGGGAGGGGAGTAAACAAGTCTTATTCCTTTCTGTCTTAACACAATGTGTAACTACACATCATATATTTAAATAACTTATAATTAGCCTGTGGGACTCCACCAGAAATTATTACAGTGATGAACAGCTTCATAAGATTCATAGCTGTCCCCAAAGAAAGGACCATGTCCTCCATTGCAGAAGAATGACAATTTGCTCAGTCAGAGCAAAGATGGAAATTTCCCACTAGATTCCTCATTCAGCATCATCCTTCACACTGACCAATCATGTATGGATGAATTAAAACAGTGGAAAAAAGCTCTCCTGACCATTGTACACTAAGATAATCCCTGGCATATTGGACTCTTGTGATATCTCTCTTAGAAGTTCTGTTCTTCAGTGATATCCTAGGCAAAGGCCAGATGCTTCTTTTGCCCAAGATGTGCAACGATGGGAAAAAAGTGACCAGAGTTCAGAGCCATAACCTGCAATTTGATTCATTTGCCAGAGAGAAGCAGGCAATTACCTCACTCGGGCTCAGAGACCATTTTCAGGAGTGCCAGACTGTCCTGCTACGTTGGCCGTCCCAAGAGTTAGAAGTTGGGTGCATTTTGCTTTAAAACTTCCAGATAAAGTATTTAGAGAAGTACTTTCACATATATTAAACTAAAATCTGGAAATCTACAGCATACTGCAACTGAACTTGTGTATATCACTGTTTAGTAGAGATTATCAAGCAATGAAATCACAGAAATCCCTCAAGGCAGTGTAAAACTAAAGACTCAGAGCTCCAATACAGTTAACTGTTTCTGATAAGAGCCTTAGCTGCTAGTGACTTCTAAGGGACTCTGAATTTTGTTCACACGCACCTACAAGTCCTAGAAGCTGAATGTCTTGAGAAATTATGATTGACAATCACCTCTTGATAACATTGTCACTGGACAGACGAGAGTATTTATCTCCTCTTTCCCAAACCTAGACATTCAAAATCAAGCAGCATTTTTAGTAAGCAAAGACAATGCTAAAGAGTCTCATTGGATTATTTCTTCTGATGCACATTTTCTCTCCTCCATTTCCTCTGCTGATTCACCCAAAAGAAACCATGAGAAAAAGAGTTAAGCTAAAGTTACCCTTCAGCTGGAAGACACTCATGAGTGGATAACTGCCTGTCTGCTTCCACCTTCCTCCTAATATGCTTTGTTTTGCAGTGAGAAGGAACTGAATGCCTCATCCTATGCCGGAAACAGTTGAATGTCAAACAGTGGCTGATAAAATACAGACAACATTCAGAGACAAACTCTTTCCATGATTTTGGGGATGTAGTTTCCACTTCATTCAATACACTCACACATTCAGAGGCAGAAAGTAGCTTCTCTGAAGGCAGTGTGGTGTTACAGTTCATAATGGGAAATGATAGCAAATGTGAACCTTTGTCTAACTAGAGCCAGTGTCTGTACAGGTCATTGAAAATGCCATCCTCAGATACGGTCAGGAGATGGTAAATCTATGAAACTTGGCAATCCCCAGTAATCACAAAGCTCTCGGTCATTTCTGTTATTTGGTATTATGCCTCCAAAATAGGAGCCCACCAAAAATAATCTGACATAACATTGAAGACGCCAATCTCCTGAGGACTTTTGGCAAAAATACACCCACAGCTGCATCCTTGTTACATTACTTAAGGAAGGATTGCATCTCTTGGAATTTTTAACCATATGTCAGCTGCCCTGTTACCTCTCTTGGTTCAGAGTAATTTTTACCTCAACAAAGGAGGTGCTGATTACTCCCAGTCACTCTTCATTCTTACTTCAAGTGGCTGTGGTACAGATTTACAGGATTATTTTGAAGGTCAGCACTTTCTCATTTTAAAGCTTACTTTCACTGCCCTGTTTTTTATGTCACCATCCAATTATGTTGCATAAATTGCATCTAACAATGAGTTATTAAAAATCTGATACTACTAAAATGTACTTGAGGCCCCAGTTTGCACTTGTTGATAAAAAAATATTCAAGATTTTTTTCGATGAGCTGTGCTAGTATATTTGAAAACTAGAATGGATTTTCCTTTAAAAAAATATCTCCTAGTGCTTAGACTCCATATGGAAATCACTAGGTGAAATGCTATGGCCTATAGGTCTGGCACTATGACCATAACGGTCCTGTCTGACCTCAGAATCTATCCAAATGCTTTGACTTACAGTGCATTATTCCACATCAGCATGAAAAGTGACTTACTTTTTTCCACATAATTTTATGGCATTACTCAGGTATTCGTGAACAGAATGTAAAGCAGGTCCAGCATGTCATAGATTTTGAAACCACTGTATTTGCATGTAAGAAACAGATGGAGAATTACATTGCCAAGAACTTACCCACTCTTTGGGAACAACAGTATAAGAACTCTTCAGTTTTAATTGAAGAACTGATGATGTTTATGAGGTATTTTCTAATTAGTGATGGAAAGCTGACTTTTATGGCCAATGATGCAATAAGGAAACCTTCTCAGAGAAGCCATCATGAAACATTCTCTGGCCAGAAAGAGTGGGAAAATATATAGAAATTATTTTCTATCATGTAAGAGAGATTACATGCTGTTGATACTGCAGATATTTGGTACTTATTCAGAACACAATTTACCTATTACAGAAGAAACCTCTTCTGTCTCATTATTTCCCAAGGCTCCTCTGCACGTATGCTATCTCTACTGCCTTCATCTGTCTTTCCTTTACTAGACATTATCTTCTGCACATGGACCAACTCTTTGTGGTCTGTTGTTACATATCAATGAGCCCAGCTGGCAATGAGGAAGAGCATCATAAAAGTCAACATTTTTTGCTAACAGTTAATACTATATCATCATGGCTATGGCTCTTCACCTAAGTTATGGCAACACTCCGTTGTCCTGGCAATTATTAATCATCTCCCATACAGGCCTTCTGCACCAACCTGACAGACTGAGGAACATTCAAAACTCTCCCATTGTATTTGTATTTCTACAAGACACCGTGCTGCACTGAGACCTATCCTGTCCATGCTCCTCAAAGATCCAAAAAGAATCTTGTAGTTTCTCATAGTCTCTGAAATGGGTCTCCCTTTTCCTTTCATCTTGGAAAGCCCTCTGTAGGGATTTCCTTTGAATCCTCCACCTTTTACTTTGCATAGTCCATGCCAGGGCTTGTACTCTGTCAATGTTGTTTTCCCCCTTAAGTTTCCAAAATGGAACACGTGCCAAAGATAAGTCTGACAGAACATCATGGTTCAGCTGAATTTTGCAACAGCACTTCAGTGAACTCTACCAAGCAAAGCACTGACAAGATTTTGCAATGAGACCTTTCTGCCACAGCTGCAAGATCTTAGGACCTAAATCTCTGCTTATCAAGGGTGCTTTGTTTTCATCACACAGGAAAGTAGGACTGTAGTTGCCAGCTCGATGCAAGGCTCAGTCAAAAAAAAAAGTTCCATAGCTTCCAAATTAGCTCTTCACTCTAAGTTATCCAGACTCTCTCATCCTAACACCTTTACACAAATACCATGTAAGCAATTAAGGAATTAGATGGAAATGGAATCTGAAAGTGGATTATACAACTTACAATATAGACTCTACAGCAATATGATATGGCAAACAGTAACAAAGCAACAACATAGAGACCTAGCTAATTTCTTTACATCAGCTACGATCACTATTCATTTCTTCCTAGTAGCATGCAAAATATGCTTAAAATGTCTCCTTTAGGATCAAGAGGGAACATGAACTAGCCTGGATAGAAGGTCAAAAAGAAAAAAGTATGAGGCACTCAGATTTGAAGGAAAGGATGCATCATTTAGAATACTCTAAGTAGAACAGTCCACATGATTTCAGTATTAGTGCCAAAAGAATCTGGACCAAAATCACACCCATAGAAGTATTCAAGCTCATGCAGTAGATCTCCATCCAAGAAACGGGATCAAACATTCTCTATTATTTTTCTGTCTGGCTTTGAAAAGATTTTCTGGAAATGTCAAAGTAATTTATTTTATACTTGAGATTAAAAAAAAAAAAAAATCTGCAAACATGAGGCACAAAATGTTTCAAGACCCTGTTTAGAGTCCTCAAGTGTAATAGGAACATTATCTAAAGGCTTGACCCAAACTTACCAGAAGGTAAAATACTGCTGAGACAGTCAGACAAACAAGTCAGCTTGTTTATATTATTATTCTTGCAATAAAAGCAGCTTGTGTGTCATGGTGGAGAGGTGCAACAAGCAAACCCCTTTTCCACACAGTTGTATTATAAACACTGTTTCTATACCACAGTCATAATTTATGAATATGCAAAATTTATATTGGCAATGCTAGTCCAAGCATCCCATTCATATTGATGCAAACATATGATGTGAGGCTTTGCTGATGTAGTGATCCATTTTATACCCCACAGATTTAAAGAGACTTCCCTGAGAGATATTAGCCCTGCAGGCAGCACTGTGGCTCTAAGGGGAAGAAGATAGAGATATTTGTGGAGCTTTGAGTTGGTCTTTTTATTACACATACGAGAATGTCAAACATCAGGAAGTAAATGGGGTTGGACTTCATAGACTCGTTGTTGTGGGATGGGATTAGAAATTTGTAAGCAAATACATACATTGATACTTCAATTTCATACATCTACCATGCTTCTTATTCTTAACCTGGTGTTTTAAACCCTTCCATTTAAGGAAGGAATGATGTGTTGTCACAAAAATGACTATGGCAAATGATGGCAGCAGTAATAAAATATTTGCCATTAGATTGGAACATTTTGACACAGTCTCAGTACTTTGAAAGTCACATCATGTTGCTTGCACCCATTGGCTCTTTGGTTGAGATGCAAAATATGATTGATGGGTGAAGCAGGATCAGTCAAATGCAGCATTCACTAGTATGGGGAACTACACAATGAATAGAGGCCTGAAGCACTACACAGTAATGGTAGATGGACACAGAAGAATTTAGAGTCTGAGGAAGGCTCAAAAGAAACTCCTAGAAATTATGGAGACAGAACTGTTCTTCTGCAAGGAAGTAAGTTAAGCAGGAAATAAATATATGAAGTGAAATTCAAAGCATAATATTTAAGTATTTTTCAGGTGCCACTTCCACCTAGCACTCACCTGGAAAAATTGTTTAAGGAAAGGCCCCCTCGATAAAGATAAGCAAAAGGGTTTGAAAATGTTTAGTTATCCCAAACTGGCATAAAAGCATTAAGAGAAAAAAAGATAGCCTTCAGGGGGTAATCCATCTTTCTTGATATAAAAGAGAAAAAGCTACTAAGTATTTCAAATGTATTTTGGACCTCACCTCGCAAAAGAAAAAAAAAAAAGTGAATTCTCACAGCTTCCTAGTAGGGAACGTAATAAAGGAAATAAGTGATGAATTTAGCAAGCTAGAGTTTCTGTATTCTTCACTCTAGACATCAAACAATCCTACTACGTTGCGTCAAGCGAAAGAAACAGGAAGGGAGAGATCACACAGCTTGAGTTCCTTGGCTCCAGCAAGGCCAAAGCACTGCTGCTGAAGAGGATGGAAATCCTATATTCTTCCTCTGGGGCAGGAAGTACCTGTAAACATCTCAGAAATATTCTGCTTTAGCATACTGTAAACAAGAATACATCATATCCAGTGCTTCAGACCATCTAGGGAAAGAAACAGACAACCTTGGATTTAACCTAGAAGTGGAGATGGCAGGGGAACTGAGTCATAGCTAAAAAAAACAAGATTAAAAAGAACTTTTGGGAAGGAACAGGAACTGAGGTTTTAAGTGGGGCAATTCCTAAGGAAGGAAGGACACCTAATATTTTGCATTTATGTAACTGCAATGGTTGCCATCCAAGGACCTGAAAATACTGTAGGGCTTCCAGTTAACCAGATTTCAAATTCCAGTGATTATAAAACATGATTCTTCATTTTACAAATGCATTACTTAAGGCACATAAAGCCCCACCCTAGAGCCAGTTTTATACTTCCAGCTTTAGGACAGCACTCGTTAACTAAAGACCTCCTGTCAGCATGAAAAGTCACTCAACCAAGAATCAGGTGCTGTGCAGCAGAGTATATGAAGTTGATATTCCTAACCACGCCTACACAAATGGACATTATGTGTATGGACTATACATTTGGACTTCCTATAACAACATTTCTCACATGAAGACACATAAAACGTATATGTATACCATGAAGATTCTGTTCAGAAACTTGAGTCAAAAAGTCATACGTTCAGATCCATTTTTTGTCTCTTTACTGAAGGAAGATCCTAGGAAGCAGACAGTAACTCATATCATAATTCTCTGTTTCTCAGTCCTGATGCTGTTCTAGGAGTTGAATATCAACTAACCATATTTCTTATTATATGTACATAGCAGTATGCTAAGTATAAAGCTCAAAGTTCTTGACTACACTAAAGAAAGACAGCTGAGCCGTAATACTGAGTTGTAAAGATTACAGGAAGGAAGGAAGATGAGTTTGGTGACAGTGATATTTTGGGCATGATCCAGCTAACTACTGGAGAATGTTGATTGATGCTTTCCCATGAGGACCTAAAGGCAGAGCAACTAAGGTATGAACTACTGATCACAGAAGTCTAGAGCATAAAGATTACGATGCCTGCAATGATACTCTACAAATAAGCCCAAACAAGGACAACATCCAGATATGATTAGAATCAAGATTTATTTTTGTTTGTAAATCTTTTAGTGTATAGTGGAATTGACCAGTTCTGTAAGTCTTCAAATACTGATGTACATATCTCTAGAAACTGATCTGTCCAAATATTTATCATTGGTCAGCAACAGGTTTTAGGTTAAACTTCAACAGGCAAATAGACTTCTGCAAAAACACTGTTGTTGTTCTAGAGCAAGAGAGAGGAGTAAGTGTTGATGCTAGCAGACTGAGAGCTGTTTCCTTTATTCAATGGTGCTATGTGGAAGGAGGAAATTCAGTGCTGTTATTACACTAATAATTAAATATATCTGCACTTCTTTGAAAAAGAATGACTCTCTAATACATCTGCCCCCCTGCAAAGTGCCTGAAAACCATTAACAGGAAACCTCAGTAAACCTATCTAAAGCCAAAGCAATATACTTGAAATGTTCCACCAATAAGCCACACAAAGCCTGCAGACATTTTAGCTATAGATGCAGTAGAGACATGAAAAAAACCCAGATTTTTCACTACATGTTGAGAGCAAATTACAAGTGTTTAAAGAAGGCTCACATAAGAAATCTGAACTAACCGAAGGCACATCCTTGCTGCAAAATAATCCAAACTAACAGCACCTAAAGGTGTGCAGCCATCTGCACAAACATATTCAGACAACTGCTATATTTTTACATGTACTGCTTTATACCCAGGATATCAGACAGAACGTCCCATTACTCCTGTGATGCAGTGGGATGTTATCGCTGTAACAGTGGGACTATGGAACAGCAAAGGAACACTACCTAAGTGTTTTAGCTTGCACCAGTGCCATGGAGTAGAGGCCAAAGGGACAGCAGGACCCAGGATTACCTTCCCTCCTGCCCTCAACTATGCCAAGAACCAGTACCAGGGCTGATGCATGAAAAGGCTGAGGAAAACCACTCAAAGTCCTGATTAGCTACACTGAATTCAAGAGCAAATTCTGTCAGCCTAGCTTATTTCAACTTCTGTTCATGTACCATAACCCACATTATACTGGCTATATTGATGGGACAATGAACTTACAGTCCTTAAAAAAGAAAGCCAAGCTTATATTTAATTGGAGACATATGACATGTTAATGGGTAAGTGCAGATTAATTGAAAACATTGTTAACAAGAAACTAGGAGTTTAGGAGGTAGTATCATAGAAACTGTTTAGAACTACTTGTTCTGATTTGGCACCAAAGATCTTAAATAATGTTATATATATAGAATATTCTGTTATTTGGATAAAGTATTTGGTAGACACTTCAGAAAAGTTAGCTGAGCTCAGCAGACAGAAAATTGGCATGGACACCATGGCGGAATAGATCTACCACCATTCAGAATATAAAGAAATAATGATGTTTGTAATTGGCTGCACAAGAAGAATCTGAAACAGATCTCGAAGTAAGGAAACAGTTAAAAAATACCATTTGTTTTCATGCTGTTAGATATCTGACATAGTAAATCTGCATCAAATGGCCAATAAAATATATCCTTCCAAAATAATTAGCCATATAAAGAGATGAAGTGTAACATGATGAGGAAAAAAAAAACCCAACAAGACACAACACTTTTAAGGTTAGGTATTTTATTACATATTTATCTGACTATATATAGAAAAAGAATCATATGAAAGGAATAATGTTCCCATCTATATGTTCCTTATAATTCAGCTATATTAGACAAATAATCTACAATGTCCATTATGTCAGACAAATCATCATGTTATCTGTGCTTGCTCAAGCTACACACATCAATATAGCATCTCAAAGTTTCCTACCAACTCTCTGGATGCCTATACCCAGACCTATGAGACACTTAAAGAGCTCTGTCATCACACCATTATGGCTGATGCAAATCAGCAGTGAAACAGTAGTTTAGGTCCATGTGTGTACTTAAAAAGGGTGTCTTGCACCACTAGCTTCATACTGTGTTTGCTGAACGCTCAGAGAAAAGGCTTGAGAGAAAAGGTGCAGTCTAACCCCCAAAATACTAAAAATTACATCCAACTACAAACCAATTCCATCAAAAGTACTGAGAAACAAACCCACTTAGAAAATCCCATTTGAAGTCCATAAATTCCTTTATGTTCTGTATAGGAGATGCAAACATCCAGGAGGCACTAAATTTGCCCCCAGAAATCTAGGCTTAAGCCAACACTGAGATTTATCATCATTGCTATTCTGGATGTATTTTAGGTATAGTCATCAGAAGGAAGCACAGGACCTTCTTAGATAGTATTTAGTGGATAAACCACACCTCTCATATCACAGCAGGTGTTAGTAAAAGCCAGACCTAGTTGAAACAGTCTGAAACAGAGGTGAAGGAGATTGAAGTTCAGGCCCTACCTCTCAGCACTGAGGAAAAAGGGATGAAAGATCAAAAGGGAGGGAGAGGATTTGTCTCCCTGCCAATGCATTTTGGCAGCTCTATAAAGTTGGGATGCCCAGACACCATATAACTGCTCTTTACTTACTCTGCGTGCTATCTAGCCCTAATGGCCTTTGCAAGCATCTGGGGATTAGCAGTAATCACAATTGTTACTAGACTACTTAGAAACTCTTTCTAAACTTTCTTTTGTTGGAAAATTGAGGTTTCAAATGGATTATTTTTTTTCTTTCTTTCTTTTCCTATGCATTGCAGAAGGAGTCCAATTTCCTCCCAGAGAAATCTTTGGTTTGAAGGTGTTTGCTATTATTAGGTTTCTCTTTTTGCTTAAAGTGGTTTTCCTCCAAAGTTTTAAGGGTTTTGGCACTTCTCACTTAAAAAAAAAAAAAAAAAGTAAAAGTATTTAGTTGCTGCAAACTGAAGAGGCAATACTGAGTTTTGGATTTCCAGTTACGATTGTTCTTTTAATTTGTTATTTTACCTTCTAATACATAAACCAAGATATATTCTGAGCAGCTCAGCCATAATGCAGTGTTCTTTTGAAGATGCCTAGTGCAAATGGAAACTTGCCTTACAAAAATCAAATTACAGTTCAAAGCCGAGCTACACTGAAGAAACCTATGTTCCAGTCCGTAAGTAGCAACACTTATTTATAAATTAACTTTACATATGAAATTGCAGAGAGACAGATTAAAAATATTAAAAATATTGATGCTTTTCATGAACATATGAACACACTGGCTTTCTATCTGCTCAGCCAGAAGCAATTCCTATGTTGATTATGGATAGTCCAGCTCCATCACTCAAATAGTGCCTCTTTAAAGGGCTGTGCAACAAGGTCTTTTCAAATCAGAAGAAAAAAAGAACCAGTTAGCTTTCACCTAAACCTGCAGCAGCTCTTTCACTGATACTTTCCTTAGTCTACACATGAAAGCAGAACCATATCCATACTGACATTGATCATGCTCTTTCTACACTGGTCCCTGGACCTCCCACTATGATTTGGATGCAGAACAAATTAAACAACCTGGGAACAGCCCTGGATAGTAATGTCTACACAGCATTGGTGCTGGAGCATCCTGCAGTATCTCCAACTGTAAAATGTGGAAAGACAAAGAAAAATCTTATAAATGAACAATACTGACAACTGCAATAAGTCATGGGACACTTCCACATGGTGCAGTGTTTTGTACTATAAGCAGCTCCATTGAAACAAGTGGGATTGCTCATGTGAATAACAGCTACAGGGTTAGAATACTGTATTACAACCCAGAACCCTCTGGGCTGCCAGCAGGCAAATACAGAAATTGAACAGACTTAGCAGAGACAGGTTCCATACTTCACTAGCAATGATTGCACCTCCTGACTTGATAAATCCTGAGGGCTTAATAAAATGCATGCATCACTACTGAGAAAACACAGCAAAAAAAAAAATTACTATTAACTGTCTCACCTTAGAATCCCATGTTAGTTCATACCCACTGAATTGAACTTGTTGCAGAAGTGTTATGGATAGTGTCAGCTTTATACCATTACAGTCAAAGCATGTCTCCTTGATTTTTTTTGTTCCAAATCCCCTTACAGTAATCTAAGATGTTGGATCAACAGCTCTTTTGTTTTTTCCTCATGTTAAGTCAAAGAAGACATGGACATTCCTATGTATTCATTTATTCCCATGGGATACTGATATCTGATCTCTTTGGGTATTCCTCTTTGCAGTCCAAAACCACAAAAATAGTTTGGCAGCTAAAATTAATGACTACGTTTCAGATCTGGCAAGGTATTTAAACACATGGTCACCTTTAAGTGCACGAGTACCCCATTAATGAAAGAGTTATTCACTGCCTGAAATTAAGCAACTGCTAACGTGGGACTTACATACTTTTGTGTAACATTTTACACATACTTAGAAACACACATTCAGTAATTAAATAATTAGCTTTTTTTCATGACTTGTGCAAAGATGGCCTGAAGCTCTGCCTGTTCACTCTCTAAAAGGCTTGTATAGCCACTTCCACTAATTCGTGAATATTGTGATATGCACCATCTCTGTGTATACCAACCATTGTCCACGGCACATACAACCTGCAAGACTAACAGTTACACATTCCTGAAGAAAATGAATGAGGCACACTTGAGGCTAGATCCCAGACTCCAGTGCTTGATAAGCCTTTTGGTGAAGAATTTTTTTCTTAATATCTATAGAATCATTTTGGATGAAAATGACCTTTAAGATCATTGAGTTCACTACAGCATGTCCGGTTTTGATGCAGAGCAGATACAAAAGCCTAAAGAGAGCTTTCACCTGCCACCTCAACCAATAGGAAAGTGAAATGACTGCAGATGAAAGTGGTTATGGTGTCTTACTGGTCAGTTATTTGAGAATATTTCCAGCCAACACTATTGAGCAGTTCTTTAATCAAAACAAGATGACTACAGTCTTGATACTGTCTTGATGAAGCCAGTATGATGAGAAGGAGGTCATGCAAATCTTTCTGTAAGATACATCGGGCATTCTGTCATTCCTTTCATAAAACAATATCATGTTTTATAGTGTTGTGACCAAAACTAGTAAACATAAGTTTGATGCTGTGGAGATGTAATGGACTTCCATGTAAGTGAAAGAGCTGTCTGTGGTCTTTTTTTTTTTTTCCCCCAAATGAGGGGAAAAAAGCTATTAGTGAAGTAATGATTGTGAGGGCATTTATAACATAGCAACAGCAAACTGTGATAGAGTATTCGTTTTAAGCTGAAATAATTACTTTTGAGAAAAAGTGGCTAATGCCAGTGTACGCTCTGTATGTGTGGCAATCAAATTATACATAAAAACCCAAACTGGTTTCCAACAAGTCTAACATCTCTAAAATCCTTCAGTACTGTATCCATACGCATTTCTAGGAAATTCTGTAGTCAGTCCAAATTCCAAGTGTTAAGAAGGAAAAGTTTCTAATAAGTCCAAAGACTGAGGGGAAATCTCACATTTAATTTACACACTACACACTGTTTGGTAAATAGTATCTATTGTTTAGAGTTGAATGCAGTCACCATTCATTATATTTTGACTCTACATTCTTCACCGGGAATTCAGGAAGTGGTTCAGACTAAAATATTCCTTTATGTTATTAGACCTGTAAAAACTTGGAGACAGGCCAGATTGTGCAGTTCTTAAACAGACAACACTCCCATTGACTGGGGGATTGGGGCCTTAATATTGACTGGCCTATACCACTGTGCTACTCAGCTCAGCTCCAAGTCAGTCATTTGGTGCATGAGGTGGCAGCCAGGAGAACCTGAAAACAAGACTGCTTGATTTGGTTAACACTGTAATTAATCTTCCCAGAAAGACAGTGGGCATTATCTGAGCACAGCTTGTACAAAACAACACCTTAGAAACAGAAATAGACCTTGCATGATGTCATAGAATTATTATTTTACTATTGTTCTCTTCCGTTGCTTCTTTTGATATGAAGGCATGAATTAGTTGAATGTCACAGGCAGCTTTTCAGCACATCTCTTGACAGGACACATTCAGAACAACATTCTCAGAGTTACTAAGTTCACTGTTGTGGATATAAGGTAGAAGTAGGTATCCAAATACCCTGGGTTTCAGTGTCTTGTATTTTCAGGCCCCTAAATCATTTAAAAGTTAAGGCAAACTCCCACACTTAAGTAAATAGTTCTGCTTATAATTCCACTTTGTCCTTCAGACTCAATTTAAAGTTCTGGTTAAATTTAAGGGAACTTGGTCTAAATCTCATCACAATTCTTGTGGGGCTGGAGAGAATGACACACTAACTGCAGCACTGCTTTGGACTCATATTCCAGCTGTCATCACCCTATAGCTTATCCTGCTTTGAAAACACTATTTGACATGAAGAGAGGGCTAAAAGTACTTCGGATTATGCTATAGCCTGCAGGAGAGCATTCCTGTGGACTACCCCTTCACACTCATGGTTGTTACTCTTAATCTTCTCCATTAAGACTGATACTGCAATTCTAAGAAGACTACAAGATAGCCACAATAGCTGTCTCTCACTAGCTATTCTGACTGGGCATGCTTTCCACCTGAACACCCTATTCTCTATTTGTGACCTCCTGTTCACAAATGGAGAAGGACTAGTGGGAGATGTGGTGGATGGAGGCCATCTTGGGCTTAGTGATCATGAATTGCTTAAGTTCCTGATTTGTAGTGAGATAAAGAGGGCGGTGAGTAGAACCTTCACCTTGGATTTCTGGAGGGCAGACTTTGGACTGTTCAGAACACTAGTTGAGAGAGTCCCTTGGGAGAGAGTCCTGAAGGGCAAAGGGGTCCAGGAAGGCTGGACACTCTTCAAGAAGGAATTCTTAAAGGCCCAGTAGAAGGCTATCCCCATGCGCTGTAAGACTAAAGGGCAGGGAAAATGGCCGGCCTGGTTGAATAGGGAGCTTTTGAGGGGACTTAAGAAGAAAAGGAAGTGTTACCACTTTTGGAAGAAGGGCCAGGCAACTTGGGAGGAGTACAGAGATCTTGTCAGGTTATACAGAGAGA
The DNA here is from genome assembly GCA_024605025.1 of Megaceryle maxima. NCBI lineage: Eukaryota > Metazoa > Chordata > Aves > Coraciiformes > Cerylidae > Megaceryle > Megaceryle maxima. Next base: position 128,652 of record JANHGN010011118.1, read on the forward strand.
AAATTAGGAAGGCA
>JANHGN010011118.1:128765-142176 GCA_024605025.1 Megaceryle maxima
AGCTTCAGGCCATGCCCTCTCATCCTGTCACTAGTTGCCTGGGAGAAGAGCCTGACCCCTGCCTGACTACAACTTCCCTTCAGATTGTTGTAGAGAGTGATGAGGTCCCTCCTGAGTCTCCTCTTCTCTAAGCTGAACAACCCCAGCTCCCTCAGCCTCTCCTCATAAGACTTTCCCTCCAGTCCCTTCCCCAGCCTTGTTGCTCTCCTCTGGACCTACTCCAGCACCTCAGGATCCTTCTGGAAGTGAGTGTGGGAATGATGATCTTCTCAAGGGCAGGAAGGGTCTACAGAGAGACCTGGATAGGTTGGATTGATGAGCAGAGGCCAATTGTATGAGGTACAACAAGGCCAAGCGCTGGGTCCTGCATTTTGGTCACAACAACCCCAGGCAACGCTCCAGGCTTGGGCATGAGCGGCTGGAAAGCTGCCCGGCAGAAAAGGACCTGGGGGTGCTGGTGGACAGCCAGCTTCATATGAGCCAGCAGTGTGCCCAGGTGGCCAAGAAGGCCACCAGGATCCTGGCTTGTATCAGGAATAGTGTGGTCAGCTGGAGAAGGGAAGTTATCGTGCCCTTGTACTTGGCTCTTGTGGGGCCTAATCTCAAATACTGTGTTCAGTTCTGGGCCCCTCATTACAGGAAAGACCTTGAGATGCTAGAACATGTCCAGAGGAGAGCTACTATGCTTGTGAGGGGTTTAGAGAACAAGTCATATGAGAAGAGGAGGCTGAAGGGGCACCTTGTTGCTCTCTACAACTACCTGAAAGGAGATTGTAGAGAGGTGGGTGTTGGCCTCTTCTCCTTAGTAACTACTGACAGAACCAGAGGGAATGGTCTGAAGTTGTGGCAGGGGAGGTTTAGATCAGATATTAGGAAGAAATTCTTTACAGAAAGAGTGGTGAGGCACTGGAACAGCCTTCCCAGGGAGGTGGTTGAGTCACCATCCCTGGAGGCATTTAAGAAATGGGTAGACCTGGTGCTTCAGGACATGCTCTAGGGGCAGGCACATAGGGAGTTATTTTGTATTTTTGAAGTTGTGTTTGATCAGGGTGTTTAGGGTTTTTTTGTTATGGGTATGGTTGGACTCTGATCTAGGAGGTCCTTTCCAACCATTAATATTCTGTGATTCTGTGACTCTAACTCAAAATATGGTCCATAGACACTATACTCCAAAATATACCTTCAGTAATGACCTGCACAACTATGTTTCCTATGAACAGAATTAAACATCAGTTTGCATACATGCAAGAGAGAACCTAAGCAATTTATGAATATGGATTTCATTGTAAGCAAAAAGAATAGTGCTCCTTGAGCACTTGCCTTTGGAAAATATCCCTTTTCAGGTAAGAACAAACAACTGGTGGGTGTTCAGTTCAAATCAGCACCTGATATTTTTAGGCTGCTACACTGAAGAAACATTAGTGTTTAGCATTTATCACTTAGAATTCAATCTACCAGATAGGAAATGCTTAGTTTGGCATAGGCGGTATGATTACTCAGTGTTAGCTCACTGGTTAAATTTCCACAGATCCTAGGACATTCTTCCTTTTTTAGACATTGTATTTTTTTTTGATAGCAAGTTAACACATGAAGGTTTCTTCACCATTATACTACACAATGGAGATAGGTAAGGAACTTCCAGTCTTTGTGTAGCCTTTTTCCTCAGCAAATGCCCTCACTTGTGTCAGAAATGGTTTTGTGTCTCTTCCACGAGAGGGTTTGCCTTAGCACTCTGTGACTCAGAGCACATTCCCTTCTGAAAACTGAAAGGAAAATGGAGTTCTCTTTCTTGGTATAAGCAAGAAGTTTAGCAAAAGGCAGGTTAGATCTCCCACCCACACCCCTTTTTTTTTTTCTTTTTATATTAAGTTTTGAATTATGTTGTGGAATTCTGTAAACATTTTATTACATATTTTATAGGTAGAGCATTCTAGCAGGTTTTTTTGGAAGTGTAGTCATTTAGTTTGGTTTCTCTTGCCCCATGGTTCAGCTGTAACTGCTTCCATCTGTCTAAACCTATGTGCAGTTCACTAATTGTCGACCCCTTAGGTAGGCCTTGCTGTTTCTGTAGGTTTACTGTTAATCATTAGACTCAGGAAAAATAAACTTCTTTGACATTACCAATAAGGATTTCCAAGAATGAAGAGAAAAATCTCTCATTTTTTAATTGCTCTGAGCATTTTTAAGGACCATTCCTTCAGCAATTTAGTAGAAAATGCTTATTAATAGGATTGGTTAAGAGTAACATATATCAAAAGAATGCCCAGGAAAATTGGATTAAACTATCACTACTACGAACAATTCTAAGAGAGATTAACTTCTCAGCAAAATTATGTTGAAAAATTTGTCTGAAAATACTTTGTCTGCAAGTTCCATTCATATTTATCTGAATAGATTCCTCATGGTCATACATTCAGAGAATAAACCATATCCTTTCAGGAACAAACTGCATTTTCTATCATCCTCTGATGACATTTCTTCCATGATTTTTCAAAAAACCTGAAAACCTGTCTCTCCATGTGGAAGCCTCATAGGGCAAAGGCAAGAATTCTAGTTCAAGTGTCTAATAAACAGTGTCAACAATGATGAAAAGGCTTTAAAAATTTTCTAAAATAGCAGCTATTTTCCTAGAAAAAAAAATGTTTAGTACACTTGACTTGTTTTTCTTCAAGATGCTTTTATAATCTGTCAGTATTGCTACATTGATGGATATTGGATATTTTTTATATCCCCCAAATTCACTAAGGTAAATAGCATACTCAACTCTCTGTGGTACTTTGCCTCCATCATATACTACATTAAAATACATCTGTATTCCAGCAAACCCCATTAACAACCGGGGATAAATATTTCCTTTTTAAAAACTAATTTTTAAAAATGTTTATTTTGACAAATACCACTTTTCATCTCATTTTTAAATCAAACAAATCATAAGGAATGCTTTTAGGTTGACTAAATCGAAAATATTTATCTGTTTTTATGTTTTAACCTGTGTGATAATTAATGTTCTGCAAAAGTCTTGAAGGCAAATTTGCAAAGCAAACAGTTCATGAAAAAAAAAATTACCATACAGAATTTTTTGAGGCTTGGGATTTTGTGGGTGTGAGGTGCATTTGGTTTGTTTCTTCTTCAGATTTTAGTTGCTAGAAAGCAGAAAATTTTCTGCTGCACTTAGGACCTTGTATATTAAGGCTAAGCCTGAAGAAAACCTCTGCAGCCAAGACATAACCTCAACTGTTTTTTTTTTCCTCCCTCTCTCTGTCTCATCTATGTTTTTCATAGCAGTTGCATAAAATCTTAAGCTGTGCAACAATATATGAATTTTTTCCTTATCAGGTAACTATAATGTTATTCTATGCCCACAGAAGGAAGTGATTGCAAAATTCGCCTTGATCTAGGTTCTCATGCTCTATCCCTCTGTGCATTATAAAATTGCAGGTATTTAGCTACAGTATATGTGTGTACTGTGTGAATAATGCAGGCAACATTGTTTTCACATATAGGCACAATATTATATAAATTAATAAATATGCACTCATATACACACTTGCCTAGCTCAAAATAACAGAGATAAAAATGTGCTGCTTCTAAACAATTATCTAAAAAACAGTCTTCTGTTTTGTAATTTTACCCAGAACTTTCAATTAGAACTGTAAATTGCATATTTCTAAGAAAATCAGAGGAAAGTCCAGTGGAACTTTAACGAGAAGTTTGATGCCCAGCTCTGGGAACTAACTTAAATTTTTTTATCTGTGTTAAGAAACTTCTCACATAAAGTGTATCTCCAGATTCATTAGACCTGGGAACAGAAAAAAATGGCTGTGACAGGTACAGCTGAGTACATAACTGTAAATACATTTCTTCGTGTGAATTACAATCATTAAGTTTGCAAGTGTATTAATTTTCAATGGAAAAAAATCTGTTCTCATGAGAGAAAAATTCTGCTCCTATGAGATAATTACAGTTTTGGCCTTTGTCTTTTATGGAATTCCCTTTAAAGCTGCTGATTATACCATGAAGAGCAGCAGCTGCTGAGTATCCTATTTGATTAACAATTGAAGCAAAATTTACATAAGAACTTAGCATACAAGAGCACAAGTTCCAGGGGAGGATGGAGTCCTGCCTGCTGTGTCTTTTTGCTTTGCAACTGATTTCAGCACAAGTCCTTGCTCTGATGTGTTTGTATATTATATAGGGTCAAAATTCCCAAACCAATGTAATGGACATTAACTACTAAGTTCTGCCTGCAAAGTAATTACACAGATCCATTTCCATATTCTCATTGCCTTTTAAAAAAAATTTTTTTAAACATATATCTATTTTTAATAGTCATGTTTCTCATACTTGTAATAGCAATTTACCAATAATGTAATAGGATAGGGAAGAAATATTCATAAACAAGATGACAGTAAACACTGGGTTTTAATATTTGCAATGTGGCCTTTCAGCACAAAGCAGCCAATTTGTAAACATGACAATCTGTTGCAAGATGTATGAAGGGATTTAATTTTTCTTACTAGAACAGTATGAAACCCTATAGGTGACACCTTTTATATAGGTGACTTTTAAAGTCACCTATATAAAAGGGACAAGGCAGGGGGGGGAGAGGAGTGGGGAGGGAAAAGCCACAGCCTTTGGTTTTCCTCTCCAAGTGAAGTCAGTGATTAGTTCTAGATTCAAATCTGAGTAATCCAAATACTCCACCTCAGTTTTGTTCTGTTTCCCTGATTGGCTCATCCTACTGAAAAGCCGTGTGGTACTGTTTACCCTACAGCAGGGTTTCTACCTATAGGAAAGTAAAAAATGCTGTCTTGGATGCTCCCATGAGATCATAAATGCCAGCAATGGAGTCAATTCAAATCACTGGGATCATTAGGATCAGGCCCCCAAGGTGCCTCATCTGGGACATGATGTGCCCAATTTATACCTGAAACATTATCTTCACATATTTATTTTTACTGCATACCATAGGTTTGCATGAAGCTTGCTGTGTTCTCTCCTTGGGTTTATTACAAGCCCTGGCAACTTTATCAACTCTGTCTTCCCTCTGTACTTACAATTAGGACGCAGTTTGCCAGGGTCTGTTGAACACAAAGAGTCCCTTTAAAGGTTTTTGCACAAGGGCTGTTATCACTGAATCATCAGCTATAGGCTTGATCTTATTCCCTCTGAATTGTAATGACAGCAGGATTGCGCCCCAAATGAGATAGTGTCTCTGACTTCTGAGTCAAGACCGTACTGTTAAATTTCCCAGCACTAAAATGCAGCCTTTCTATTTCTTTGTATGCAATCCTCAGGACTTCTCAATAGCACCAGGCAAGAAAATTCCAGTAATGCCAGAGGGACCTTTACTTGCCTCAAGTAGAAGAGAATCCATGGGAATTCTTAGAAGCATTTTTTCTCTTGCTCCCTGCAATTATTTTCTATGCTAAAAGAGTAATTGAAGAGGAAAAAGCAGATGACATCAGCTACCAAGAAGGAAAATATTGTGTGTCACTTCTTGAGTGACACACATCGCGGAACAGAAAGATACTTCATTGCATCAGGCACTAGGCTGGGATCAGTGAACAGCACTTGCTTCCAAGGTTAGACATAGATTTCCCTTACCACCTTAAACAAATCATATCTCCCCTATAATTTTTCACTACTTCATAGGAAATCTCTAGGATAAAAGTGAATGTTAGCTCAGAGGTGTTCACAGAAGACAGTAATGAAAGCTGTATAAATATCCAGATGGTTACAAAGCAAAAGAATGTGATAAAAAGATCTGTGAAAACAAATGAGCAGTCAAGAAGAATGACTCCTTTAGAAACAAAAGAAAGTACGGACTGCTTTGACTGGAGAGGCAAGACACACCTGTACTTGAGAAGTTGTTGCTGTAGGAGAATGCACTTAAGTTATTGAGCTGTCACAAGAAAACTCAGTTTTCCTTTATTCTGATGGGAGGCATTAAAAACAAACAATCGCATTTTAAGTGCATTAGGAAAAACAGGTTAAGTGGGACTGTGTGCACCTACAGTGGGGATTTCCCCACTCTCAGTTAAAGACACCTGATACGCCTAATTTAAGCTAAAACCCAAAAAGTATATTATTTTCTTCCTTCCCCTGCCCCCAAAAGCCAGATAAAACAAGTTACTTCCCACCACAAGTGTCTTACTCGAAAAAGCCCTGAAATGACAGGCTCCAGCCAATGTGCTTTGCTGCTGATGCCCTATCAGCAAGGGTACGTTTACACACCAGACCACCTCCTAGGCCCTTCTCCACCTACAGTGAGAATTTACCACCACCAATTCACAATTCTGGAATTTAAAGGAAACTTCTGCTTCCCCCTGGCTGACTGGGGTTGAATCCTGCCTTCAGATTCAACAGGACAATTTATTAATATGTTATGCATCAGATTGCAATGATCTGTGGCAGCTCAGCATTGGTCTTGAAGGCAATGTGAAAAATGAGTAGCTTTGGTACATGAGCAACCCTGAAGACAAAGGGAAAGCCTTGTTTGTGACCCTGAGTTTTCTGCTCTTCACTTATAGATGTTCCTCCTCTGTTTCTGATATGAGACCATAAGAAATCTGGGCCCCCAAGAGTGCATTTTACATTACTTCCTTCAGCTCAGAGCAACTTCTCATAAAATACTTTTGAGTGAATAAGCCATCTTGCTCTATACATTAAAATTCCTCTGCCTAAGGTAAATGAGACTGACAATTAAGCAAAGCCACAGAGACCCTCATAAACCATTACAGAAAGGATTTAGAATTTCTTATTTCAACAATAGAGAAAAGGCAATGATAGCTTTTCTAGTGGGCACCATAAGAGAGACTTTAAAACAGCCACAAAATGTGATTTAATTGGATATTAAATTTGATTATTCAAAAATTCCCAACATGCAAAAAGGAAAGGAACACAGAACACGCACATAAACTCTGTAGATAAGGAAATTCCAATACAATGGAATTTTTCAGTCTGGATTCACTCAAACTTTAATGGAGTTAGTACCAAGGTACCTTGAGGTGGGAGAAAGCTGAATCAGGCCCTATATATATAAAGTTAAAATATTTCTTAATGGTTTTTGTGCTCTCAGACATCTATGTTGGCAAACACCACGCCTCTCATTACAACAGGTAATTTTCCTTACATAGCACCCGCAGGATCTCACTCAGACTCCTCTGTAGAAAAAGCCATGAAAGAAGGAACAGGAAAGACTATCTCCCTTTTCCTTTCCTTTTCCTCACAGCAGTCACTCTGGGTAGCCAGCTGCTTCTTTCCCACAATCCCTGCTCTCCAGGTTTCTCCCTGCCTTGGGAGTCATCTGGTCCCTATGCAGGGCACTGCATTAGCATTCATCCCCTGGGCCCACACATGTGGGGCTGTATCATGGACTTCTCTGTGAATTTAAGGAAGTAATGGTAGTACCAAACAGGCAGCCCAAGTGCTTTCCCAAAATGAACATTTCATGCACATGAGGGACCATCTTTCTGGGCTCAATCCAACAGTATGTGGAGATGTTCATATGGTCAGGCCTTCTAGCCAGAGTCAGATCATCAGAAGAGCTTGACTGTGTCTCAGGATACACACTAAGGACCAAACTAAGAGGGCAGCACCCATTAGCTCTGATGAGAACATTACAAAGTATAACAAAATGTTTCATACTTAAGCTTATAGAGAAACCTGGGCAATTATTGCTACTAGTGCCTTGGACACTGAGGCTGCAGCCCTCAAGAGATGCAGAATGCTGGCTGTCCCAAGGAGGAGTTAAATGAGAAAACTTTCAGTAGTGTACCACATAACCTATGGCTCAGCTTCAGCAGACTATTTAGTTAAGAGAGTCTTCATATTTATTTTCTAGACAACTCTGCAAGGTCCAGATTGTGATTTGAATCCTGAGCATTATTAGAAAGTCATAATTCTAGAATTACAAAGATAAAAGGTAGGATTTTTCTGAGGGGGAGGGGAAGATAGATAGAAATACCATGGCTCCAAAATTCCCCGGGTATAAATTATATAATTTGAATCTCCTAAATCTGCGAGCTACACCTTAAGTTTACAGCTGTTGTTCAGAGTGGAGAAATCTTTTGGCCTGGGATAGAACAGCATCTTATTTCTTTAGTCTTGCCTAAAATTTATTCATGGATCATGGTTCTTTCCCTTAGAAACATTTGGCTTGAAAGCTCTGCATTTCACGCATCCATCTCACCCGGATTAGCAAACAAAACTCTCAGCATTAAAACACCATCAATCTATTTACATACAGAACGATAAAAAAGAAACACTAAATGAACGTGTCGGTGAAGCTGCTCAGGCTAATGTGATATTCCTTCATCCTCCTTGTTTGCTTAAAAATTTAGAAGATTTTATATGATTCATGAAGAAAACCTGGAGGGAAACTACATCATATCCTATGACTTTGTGTTTTCTTCCCTACCTTTTTTGGTTTGTAATGAACAGCTGTTCACAGTCTAAAATAGCAGGTCCTTTTTCAGCCTTTTCACATCAAAAGGAAGCCATCTTATCCATCCAGTTTGCCAACCCTAGAGAGGCGTAAACACTCATTTCCTAGCGTTAACCTTTACACACTGTAGATCTGTGAACCTTGGCATCTAAAGGCCAGAACATCATCTTCACACAATTTTCCTTCTCAACTCTATTATCAAATACTGTAGTTGCCCGTAGCTCACCTTTCCCTTTAAGATCACTTGATGAAGCTCCACTTGCCACATTCTCTCAAGGCCAACTAAGCCAGAATTGCTGATGGTAAAAGGTGGATATGGCAGTTATTTTGTGATGCCTTATCAGTGGGCTGATACTGATGTCTCAGAAAAAGCTTTTTAATGGCCAGAGAACTTTGCAACTTCCTCACATTACCAGCATTTCACATTTCTCAGACCATTGTGGCACAAATACCTTCAAATCCTTTCTATTTTAACACTTCACGATAGTTCTTACAGAAGGTTTTATTATTTCCATCCCTGAAGCTACATAATCTACACAGCACATTGCACATCTCCTCCTCTTCTTCACCTAGAGGAAAATTGCTATTGTGAATACAACATAATCTTTTATTTATGGGTTTATGTATTTTTATCTGAGATTTTTTTAAACCTTTCAAATTTTAAATCCAAATAGGTCTCTTGGTTTCAAGCCAAGACCTTTTCTTGATAAAGTAGAGCGAGGAAACTTCTATAAATGTGAAGTGTCTAAAAAGAATTTAAGCAGCAATCCTTGGTGATAGCAGAGACTTGATGGGCAGTAACTGAACCAATAGTTACACTGAAAAATAGTTACAGCTTGCATTTTCACTACTGCAAAAAGTGGTGTGGGATTTTTGTTTGGTGTTTGGTTTAGGGTTTTTTTGAGAGGAACTTTTCTTATATCAACAAAATAGGTCTGACTTTTTGTGTTCAGTTATAATTTAAACCCAAAAACCACTGTTGAATGAACAGACATTCTATATTTATACAAGTGCTACTCAAAAGAGAAGTACATTCAAGTATTCCTATAACTAACATACAGACACGTGTTTAATACTCTGTTACAAATCACATACTAAAATGTTCATTTGTCTAATTATGGGCCAAATCCTGGAAAAAGCTTTACTTCCCCACACGAACCCCCACACTGGCTGTGTGGATATCATTCACGGTAGCACTAGTTATTACAAGCCAGATTCCAGCCTTCTTTCCCACACTGATCACACTAACACATGGGTAATCTGTTGATTCAAACAGAAATCCTTGGAGAGTCTGGTGCTGCTTGAGCTACACAGACCTGCCAGTACAATGATTCATTTGGAAAGGTAAGAGTCTCCTGAATTCCCCTCCTGTGCATGCGGGCCAGACCCTGCTACCATTATACCAACTCAAAAAAAGTTTCATCACATGAATCTGAAAAACAGCGTCAGGCAAGCATAGGCTTTTGCAGTATTACAGCTAGGGAAAGTTGTAAAAGTGTTGACAAAGAAAACAACTTATACTCTGAGAACCTGTGCTTCGTCTCGATCAACGACAACATTTTATCTCTTGACTGAAGTTCTGGTGCAGGCTAAATAGGGCCAAACCCTTACTTCTGAGTTTAGACCATATTGCAGACAGTTAAAAATAATATTTAATTATTGAAGTAGACTCAAATGGTAAGGCTTTAATTATTTAGTGCAGCCATCCCTGTGACAACTTTCACAATTGATAATTGCACACTTTTCACACAGCTCCCTTGAGCGAAATCCTGGTCTTTGCTAATGCTGTAGTTTATTTTTTTTGTTTTGATTTGCAATCTTTGTTATCACCATGGAATTCCACAGTCAGAATTTCTTCTATGCAAGAGAGGAGACCAGAGGCTAAACAAGTTGTCTTAGTTCCTTCACTACTATTCTTATAGTTCTGAACTGGCTGCAGGTCACAGCAATGAGCCACAAAACAAATTTGCACCAGCTCTCAGAAAATGAGGCCAAAACTCCTTAGAGACCATCCTTCACTACACTACAGAAGACTGTGCAAGCATTACTGTTTTTCCTATTCAGTCTCATGCTCTATGTTACATGCAAAAGGTCTTTCATGTTGTTTTTCTCATCAGCCAACTAACTTCCCATCAGGAGCTTTTGCATTAAAAGATATTTCTTCTGTCATAAAATGAATATTTTCCTTTTATTGTCTGCAAAGATCCCATGACTTCTAATTCTGGATTTTACTTCAGCCAAATTTCTTCAAATCAAATTTACAACAGTTTCCACTAACATGAAATTAATAAATATTGAAGAGGTATTTCCTTCTAATGTTACTTTTATTCAGTACATACATAATGAATTCCTGCTTCTCTAATAGATTTAAATTTTTGTCTATAGATAATCAGCAGGATTATGCAAGAGAAACAAAGAGAAAAGCTACCAATTATATTCTCTTCTCTGTATTTCTTAATTCTGAAATTTTAAATAAAGTAGGTCCCAGGAAGGTGTCCCACCACAGGCATCTTTTGTTTGCTCAGTGAACCCCTTACTCAGCACATCAGCATAGGTTTCACTGACCTTGGTAATATTATAAGGGTCATATTTTCCCATGGATGAATTGTTCTCAAACAATTTCTCCAGTGTGTTAGGCACACTGGCACTTCTTTGGCATCAGGCATGCGTATCCTCTTGGTTTCTTTTTCTCTTAAACAAATATGTTTATTGTTATTTCCACTCAGGAAGTCTCTCTCCTCCATAACTTCAGCTTTTTAACATTTCTCCCTTTGTGCCGTTTTTCATTCTTTCTAAAAAGGTGTTAATGAACTATACCATTTCTGTATCCTTGGAGAAATCTCCTCCTCTGACTTCTAGATGTGATGGTAACAGAACAGCTAGTTGAATGCATTTCATTTTTCAAACAGCAACCCCCTTGGTATGATGATGGGCGTAGAAGAAAGTAATTATCTCAGTAACTAATACTTTATCTAGAATGAAAACAACCAAGTTCAAAACAGAAGGGACTCTGTTTCCTCTCCTCAAAAGCATGCAGAGGAACCTTTAAGAGTGATTCCAAAATGCACATCAACTCAGACAAAAAGTTCAAACCACAAACATAGAGCTATAGATCATTTAGGATATCCCGATAAACCCTGGTCATTGGCAAGGACTGAAGCTGAAGTAGTTTCAAGGGATAGAATTTCTCCCAGAATTAAGGTTTGCAAAGCTTGTTGTCATCTAATAATAGTAAATTGCACCTTAGGACAGGTCCAAGTGGGCAGGGGAAAAAAGTCCATTTATTAACACATATCTTACATCAATTAACTTTGGCTAAGAAAATAATACTAATTCTGACTATCCTTTCTTCAAAGGTATAGAAAGGGGTAAATAGCAGTTCACATAACAAAGCTGTTACATGGCTTAATGAAGCTGTCAGTCAAATAAACTTTCCTATCCAATGTGTGTTCAAACATCTGCTTGGGTAAAATAAGAATTTATATTAACACTTGGAAATATAAAATGGAGCAAACCTCTATCCCAATTTACAGTCTCATTTGCCATTTTGGTTACAGTCTGTGCACTCCCTGGAAAATGAAAAGCATCAATCCATGTTTACAAAGGAATTCTAGGGAGCATATCTAATACCTAAATTTCTTTGCACACTTACTGTGAAAACACAATAAATACTTTAACATTATTACATATGCCGGTAATGATTTAACAGTGTCACAGAATTGAATTTGTGACAGTAACTGAAGCTACCTCCATATTTCATGGAGTCAGCACTTCTTCCTGCACATTTGGTTGCATGGAAGAATTCTCCACCTGGAGTATTGTGTCCAGCTTTGGAGTCATCAGTAAAGACTTAGACCTGTTACACAAGGTCCAGAGGAGGTCACAAAAATGATCAGGGAGCTGGAACCCCTCTGGTGTGAGGACAGGCTGACAGAGTTGGAGTTGTTTAGCCTGGAGAAGAGAAGGCTTTGGGGAGGCCTTATTGCAGCCTTTCAGTACCTAAAGAAGGCCTATAAGATGGAGACAGGCTTTTTAAGCAGGGCCTGTTGCAACAGAACAGGGGACAATAGTTTTAAACTAAAAGAGGGTGGTGAAACACTGGCCTAGGTTGCCCAGAGAGACGTTAGATGCCCCATCCCTGGAAACATTCCAGGTGAGGCTGGAATCAGGTAGACCACCCTACTCTAGTTGAAGGTGTCCCTGCTCACTGCAGAGGGGTTGGACTAGGTGACTTTGAAAGGTTCCTCTCAACCCAAGCCACTCTATGATTTTATGATCAAAAGACTTTACACTATTTACATTAACATTTGCTAAAGCAAGTATTTATTACCTTCAATAAAAAAATATTTTAGAACTGAAGCCTAGAAAATTAATATGGAGTTATTTGCCCATAGCAAAACTATTATTTTAGGAAATAACTAGACACATGCAAGCCTATCTGCAAACCGGGATTTATCATTTGCCTTGAACACAGCAAAGCAGTTGGCATTTCAATTCAAGCACTAATAAACTAAAAAGAATAGAGCTAAAGATTCACAATGTCTAAGCACTTCCTTAGATTTTGCATGTTTCGATATTCCTTAGGATTAGGTAATTCAGCTAGAAAAAGATGACTTAAAATGGGTCTGGTCAAGCAATTTACAGAATCCTGCACAACTGCAGAGTTTTGCACTAGCTGTGAGAAGGCAGGAAGGAAAGGAAAAAAGGCACATATGAAGACCAAATGAGTAAGAAACTTGCTGACTCACTAACAAAGGATATTGTTGAATTCATCATCCTTACTCCTTCCCCAAAGGTCAGAAAGAATGTTTGCTCTAATATTTCTGGAGTATTTGAAATACCTAAAAACTACAAAATAAATCATCTGAAAAACACACACCTTGACTGGGAAAATCTGGAGATGGGTTCTAGCAAGGACATGGAGTTGCTTGTTTGTATTTTTAATTCACTACCCCTTTCCTT
>JANHGN010011118.1:142226-153385 GCA_024605025.1 Megaceryle maxima
GTTTTGATGGTTTTGGGTTTTTTGGGGGAGGGGGTAGGGGTTTTTTTGGTTGGTTGGTTTGGTTTTGTGTTTGTTTCCTATGTAGCAGCTGTTACTTGAAAATGTCTTCACTCTGCATCTATGGGAAGTATAGGATTTGCATTCTAGTAGCAAGAAGTCCACATCATAGGCACCTTGGCCACTGACCTGGCTCCTCCTGACTTTGTCTATTGAGTGCTACAGGGCAGATGTGCTCCCTACGCCACCCTGCATTTTTGCACAAGAGCTTGCTGAAGCCAAAACCAATTCCAGTAGTGTGGTAAGTTCAAGAGCATCTCAAGAAAAAGAGGAACAAAAATAACAGATGTTTTGCAACACTAGTCAGAGAAGAGTTGCTTCAAACTCAAGATCTACCTACTTGTCTTAAATTACGTTTCTAATTCACCAAAACACATGCTCTCAAATACAAGTGTGTGCAGCCTCATTAACTTCACATACTTAAAGCTCAGTTCAGATATTTTGCTAGATCAATTCATGTAATAAAAATTGCAGAATTAATACCACATGCCATTTAATGCCTGTTAAAATATAGTTGTGTATTTAAATGGACTTTTATCTATGTCTATAGCATTACTCAAAGAACAAAGGTCACCAAGGTGGACTGGGAGTCGTGTGTGTTTGCAACATGCTTAAAGATGGAAAACCTTATTTCTCTTATTACTCGGTATTAGTCAGCCCAATTTTCTCAAACATATCAAAATCACAAATAAGAACTGCTCTAATTTGATAGAAGGTAGTAAAAAGACAAATGGACTCGAACATCAAGTGCTAAATCCTCTCCTGTCAGAATACAGAAAATTTTTCTGCCAGTGAATGTGAAATTATTTACAAGGAATTTGGAATCTGTTTTCATCACTATTGGATTTAGTACTCCTAAATGAAATTTCTAATAACTATAAAATCCTCTGTTTATTACATTTAGTTTTGTATTTTTACAACCTTTTTAATATATCAGGGAGGCATTTATGGGGCCAAATTAACACAAGTTCTGGACTTCTGATGGGATTCAGATCCTAAAGAACATACATTTCACTGATGATGCTTCATGCACACACATGGTCTCCAAAGTGTAAACAACGCCCATAGAAACAAAGGAAAACATCAAGATGCTTGAACAATAGATATTCAAGTTCATTGCACATTAAGGTTTCTGTGACACATGACTGTTAAATGCTTTGTATTTACATCATACATTCTCCCTTTGAAATATTTTTTATATGTGACTCAGAGGACTGGTTCAAATCCCAGAGACCTCCATGGGAAGATTCCCACTACCTCACTGAGCTTTGAAGTGGGCTCTGAAGTACATTCATATTGTTTTCAGCACACACACACAGGGTTTGCTCAAGTATGTAATGACAATGCATTTCACAAGTCTAATTAGAAAATGTATAGAGGTCTGGCTGCATTTGTTAAATCTGTGCCTTCATTCCTCGTTTTAAAAATCTGCTGACCAACTGAGCTTGAGAGGATGGGATGCAGTCATTCTAAGAAGCAAAACCTAATTTCAGCTCTTAATTTTAGCTGAGCCACTGACTCACTGCAGGACCCCGCACAGGTCTCTATCTTCCTGTCCTTCCGTTTCCCCATCCGAAAAATGGTAAGACACACAGCATCATTAAAAACAAATGCTGCACCTGACCAACAGTTCTCAAAGATACTGTGCCAGACAAAAAACCAAACCAAACCAAAAACAACACGCAAAACATACAAAGATAAAAGGAAAAGCAAATGTCAGGAAGTCATGCCCTTAGCTTTCAAGTTACTCTTTCTACCTCTTCTCCTTTTACTTCTGCATCTCTACACATATAGATGCACAGACAAAAGAAGTTATTTAGGAAGAGATCAAATCTGCTTTTTCCCAGACATCTAGAAAATGATGCTTCTGCTGTATTTTCTGCATCTGCTTCCTCAAATACAGTTTACTGAGATGAACCTAGTTATGATTCAGATCCTTTTCCCAGGCTTGACTAAAGCAGCTGGCAGAGACACACATCCAGCGTAAAAGTGGAGAACTTCAAAATAAAGACAGACAGGTTTTGAGAAAATGCAAAACAATTTAGTGACAGTTCATAGTATTTCCTTCAGGCTGAAACTCTACTTTTTACTTCACAACAGCTTCAAGTAGCCTCAAGACTTACAAAAATAAATAAAACCAAACAATATATACGATGCCTCTTTGCACCTCTCAGATTAAGTGACCTGAGCCTCCCTTCAGGCCAATTGCACATTACTACTGGGAAATTGATTTATAAGGGACCCTCCACAGGTACCTGACAGCTGTATAAACTATGGAGATAAAGCAACAATGCACCAACACAGATTGAAAAGTCATTTAAGCAGCAGAAACTTTTTAAACAAATACCTGAAAGCTGAATTTAGGATAGAATCATTTCATTTGTTGTAAAGCAGAAGTGCCTTCATTTGCTTTAGAATACCTTTGCTACAGGAAAGTAAACCTTGTTATTCCTTTATTCTTATTTATTCACAGAGTTCCAGGTCCACAGAAATAGCTATCAGACAGTCTGGCATTTTACATAAGTCACTGAATGACAAAAATCCTATGACCAAATGTTAGACTGGAACAATTTTTAAAGTAAGTCCTGCTTAGACTGCATAAATTTGCATTACGAAAAGTTTCAGTGATCCAAACATCATTATGTAAAGTTGTACTAAAGTCAGAAAAAGGAATTCCACAAAATCTCTCATTAGGCTCTGACAGAGCAAAACTAGGAAAGATAACACAAGCTTTGTCTGAGTGGACAAAGAAAGGGAATTAATTTCCAAGTTGACAGTACCCTGCCACCAATCTCTCTCCCACCAATATTAAGAGTATCCTTTACCTTCTGCAGTAACTGTGGCAGTTTTATCATCCTTAAGAGTCAAACCCATACTAGATAATAAAAAGTGTAAAGATTTTATTTTTCTATGCTAACATATGTACAGCTTATATCTGTGCTTTCACACACAGTGATCTTTGAACTTGCAACACAGACATTTGCTTTTAAATAAAGTCTTCTCAATTTATTTCAACCCATAAAAAAAAAAAAAAAAAAAGCAGAGCAGCTCTCCAAAGTAGTATGTGTATATTCAAAAGGTGCAGCCTGGTCTTATGGTCTATCTCCATGTATCATGAAAGGAGATATCCATGACTGCATATTATTTTTTCATCATCTACCGCTTCCTTTCATAGAGCTCTATGCCACAGGCCAGCTTGGAAGCAATAAGCATACTCCCTTTACATGTTTCACACACAGCTACATGCACATAGATGGCTGTATGTCTGCAAGGGTATGACAGACAGGATGTCAATATACAGCCACTGAGGATGTACCCTAAGCTTGCCCAGGCAAATCTCAACGATCCTTGGCCTTTTACTGCCCAAAGCATGAAGACCCTTGTCAGTGATGCATGGGGAAGCCAATGACTCCTTTCTGTTGTGCTAGTTAGAGAGAAGTAATATTTTCCAGTTGCCGTGTCGGCAAGCTTCTGGTATTTAGCTGTGAGCAAATAACATTGTAACTATATATAAAGAGTTTGATGAGGTAGTATAAAACATTACAGTGGCGCCCAATAGAGTCTCCCAGGTCAGTAATATGCAATTTAAAGTGTTCTAAAATAACAAACAGGTTCTATATACAATAGATTCTAATGGCTCTTAAAAATACCCTCATCACTGAGATAATTTTAAAGAATCTAGTATTAACAGTAACTTTTTTTCAGTCCTAGAAATATTTTTAAATTAGCAGATACACAGCCAAATGCAACAGGTAACACACTCATTAAGATTTCTTTTTTCTAATAATATTATTGCAGAGAATACAAGTCCAACAACTCCTCCTCCACTGTACAAAGAACAGAGAAGCCAAGTCCTGACTCAAGCACAAGCCACTGCCCAAAGAGCATCCACCTACAGGGACGGCAGCTGCAGCAATTTCACTCGACACTGTTCAGGCTTGTCAGGACAGCAAGCCAGAGAGCAAGGAACTCCCTATCTGCACGCAAGGTTAGCTCTCATGTCTGCAGGCCACCTCCTGCACTGGTATAAAAATTATAACAGATTACAAAACACTTTGGTGGTGTTGTTTCAGCATTTTGAATTTGCCAAAATATCTTGTTTTACTTCCCACAGCCAGAAGTTAGATGCGTAGTCAGCAATACATAATAAGGCCCTTCTAGATTCAGGGAAGAAAAATAGGTATCCCCAAAAGCCTGCAAGGCTGGCCATCCCTCTCCAGTGACTATAAAGAAAGTAGAGACAATTAATCTAGACTACATGGCCAGTTCTTAAATTCTTACAGTTAGGTGGGAATTAGTCCCTGAGAGTGTAGTGTTCCAGGTCTTTAATGGCAGGTTGCTAATTACATTTTCTAACAAAAGAGAGAACCTAAGTGGAACTGTTCAAATGAAGCACCTGAACACCATGAATCAAGATTACATGCCTCCCACTAATGTAGAAGTGTCCTACATTACTCTTCCCTTCTCAGGTTTTGGATCTTTTAACTTCACCTATATTATAACTTGAACTTTTCCATGAAAACCAGCATCTTTGTTTTAAGTCATAACTGCAAGTTGAAAATTTAAAAATTCTAGGATCTGGGCCTTTAAATAAACCCATGCTTTATAGTAGCACTAATAGCCGAAGTTAGAGACATTATGTTAGAGACATAATGCTGACATTGCTACATTGCAATAAACAGCCTCCTAACACTGCAGCAATCCCATTTGCTTTCTTCACAAAGTATAGCAAGCATTTTTTCAAGTTTCTTAAATCTTGATTATCCAAACTTCTTCAGTTTCCTCCACATTATTTATTCAGTAAAAATGAACAATGTCCTAAACTTCTAATTTCATTACGTCCCATAAGTTTCATCACACTCTGGTTATCATTAAATGCATATATACATTTATATACATTCTCACTGTTTCTCCAGTCAAGTATTCTCCAAGGCACTCTTGGAGTGTAAAACAAAGTTGTAATTTTAAACAAGTGGAATATCCCTGATTTAGTAGAGGGAAGAATGGGGTGTTAGTCCTCAAATTGCTGTTGCCTTTTAACCACGAAACACACGCCACAAAATGTTACTTGTGGCGGACTAAGAAAGAATTCCTTTTATAAAATTTAATGAGTGTAATGTTTCTGTGGTTTATAGTGCACAAGGTGTGAAAAACAGCTCAGTTTTAGCCCTGATGACATTTTCATATAGGTGAAAGTAAAAATAGAGAGAGATTTGACATCTTGACATAAAAGGGGCACACAGTATTATGTTGCAAGGGTACTATGTATAAGTATGGAGCAAAAGCATAACATCTGATTCTAGTTCTATACATATATACCTATATAAAGAGAAAATTGTGCATGTCTTCCCGTCACAGCTAAGAGAAAATCCAGTGATTTGAGCATGATGAGGATATAAGATCTGGGGTTGGAAAAAATGGAAGATATCCCCCAAAACATGAAGATCAAAATATTCTTCTACATTTTTCTAGAAACTATCAGTCTAGAGTCAATGATCCCAATGAATTCTATTACTTGGTTAACACCAGAATACTTCATTTAAAATCCTTAGTATTAAATCAGAGAAACAAATTCTATAGAACTGACCAGGAAAATGACAGGATAATGCAGTAACACTATTGTATCTAAAATCCTATCGGAAATCTAGAATGTAAATTAAATATATAAAGCAATACCAAAATGTACTTCTTACAAGCTGACACAAAATTTAATATATACCAAAATAGCTTCTGTATTTTTTTTTTAATAAATTATAGCATTACAAAATGAAACAAGAACATCAAAACTATTTGCCTTAATTTCTTGTCCCAGTGTCTCTGAAAACCATTACAGTGTCAGGAAAAATGTTGTTTTGTTAAGTTTCACTTCTCAACGCTGGTACATAGCTTTATGGTCAGCTATACTTGAGTGAAAAAATATTACAATGAATCTGTTGCACTGATTTAATCCTTTATTTGTGCTTCACTGTACCAGTTACAATCCTGATTTGTGAAGAATTACAGCTTACATTCAACTACGTGAATTATCTCATCCTTGACTAGCAAGCCCTTCAGCAAAGGCTTAAAGACAAACATGGTTTAATTCTAAATAAAGAACTAGATTTTCACTTAACATTTTACAGAACCCAAACTTACGAAGCTTTAAAAAAAAAAAAAACCAAACAAACAAAAAGCAAAAAAACCCAAACAAAAACAATCCCAAAGAAAACAAACACACACAAAACCCATCACAGGTCAAAGACTAAAAGACAAAAGTCCCCAGTTTCTAAACATTAGTTCAGAATTGAAGAGTGGTGTGATCTTGACCAGAGACCAATGCAAACCTTGTAGACACTATTATGGGGCACTTCAGTTCTCTCAGTGTTTCAGCCACTGTATTCTCTCCCAGATTAATGCCCCTCACAGTACACCAGGAAAACACAGCGTGACGGTTTACTCCAATCAGTGGACAAACAAATTGAACTATTTTTATCTGCTTCCCTGATTGCAATGAACATTTATAGGAGGACCACTGTATTTCCACAGCTATGCTATTATGATTAGTATGAATCTCTTCCTCAGTGTTTAGATGATACAGCTCCACCACAGCAGCTAACCTCCCACTGGGCAGGTTTTTGTTTGGTGTGGGATGTTGTTTGTTTGGGTTTTACAGGTTTGTTATTTTACAATACCACTTTGCCTTGTCAGAGGAATTTTTTTCTTCAACTGCTGTAAAATGCCTATTGCCTTCTATAGAAAAATTAATGAATAAAATGAAGCACACTCATCACAGAATAAGATATTTTCTAATACTACCCAAAACACAGTATGAAGCTTACTTGCTGGCACATGTAGAGCTTGCACTCTTTACACTTGCCAGACTTCCAGGGTTGACCTGTTACTTCACCAACAAAAGAACATCAGCTCACATCAGGACCTCAGGGACATCACTCGCAACAGAATGATTCTTTCAGTGTTTTTGGCAACTACTTGATCACTTCATTTGTGCATCTAGCTACAGCCCCTAGTCAGAGGTAGCAAAATAAGACACATAAAAAGATAGCCCAGAAGGTTTGGGCTTCATCTAAGACTCATGGAAGCAGAAAGGAATGTTCCTGTAGATTTCTAAGTGTTTCAGATCTGCCCTGGGAAGTGTTGCGCCAGCAGATACTTAATGACAGATAGAGCATCTGTTTATATAGAATCAGAAGGCAGAATGTAAACAGTATGAGAACAGGGGCATTTTGCAATCATGCAACATTTGCTGTCATGTCTTTTACTTTAATCATAAAGCTTTATTACCCTAGCATTTTTTTTCACCATATTGGAAGAATGTAGTGCACAAGATAATAACCTTCCCTGGATTTTGCAACATCTGCATTTTCTCAAACATGGTTAAAAATTTACATGTTATTAGCAGCAGCAAAGCAAATCCAAAAGACATTTTTGCCTTTACACAGTACCTGGAAATAAGGGAATTTTATTTTTATTGTGGGGTTTGTGGGTGTGGTTTTGGTGTGTTTTTTGTTTCATTTGTTGTTTTGGTGGGGTTGGGTTTTTTTTTGTTAATTTGTTTTTTTATGCTCCCTATTTGCTATAGATTATTCTAGTCTATTTTGGCTCTTACACTACTGTTGCTGTGGTCCTTCCCAAAATACATGAAGTGACACTATATGACAAGCATTTCTCAAATTCCATCGTCTTCCCATAAATAAAAAATGAGGAGAGAGTTGTGTGCTTGATGAACTACTCCATCACACTATTCTGTCCCAGTTTTACTTAAATTATGGGTGCATACATTAAGTGATTCCATGTTAAAGATGATCATCTTTGCACCTGTACTAGAAAGACATTTGCAATGGTCTTGTTATTTGAGGATTTCATTCCATTCCCAATGTAGACTGCCAGTTCAAAGGTAATGACACTCCTATCAAGGTATCTAGTTAGATATATATTGCCATTTAAGAAAATAATGGTAACTTGGAAAGAGACAGATTAAGAGAACTAATTCAGAATAGGTATTACTTTTCCTTTGCTGCATTTTCTCCATTTCAACCACTACCATGCATCAGTCTTCTCTTTCTGTCTCAGTCTGTACACTGATGCCAGCTTTAGAGCTAGTGTCAGGAAAGTTCATCAGAGATTTCACAGTATTTAAGGTTTGGCTTTGTTGGTTCACTACTGTGACAGCACAGAGGAACCTGGACCCTAATTCTCTTCGTGTTCAGTTGGAAGCATTCAGATTCAGTATCTGAGACTAGAATAATCAGAAGGATCAAAATAAGACAGAGGTGTTCAGTAGGAAAATAATAAATCAAAACCCAAAAATGTAAGAGCTCAGGATCCTGGCTTTTCCTCTTTGTCTTGTTAGTCACCCAGTGAGCTCTTTCTTCATACTTTCCTTTCCCAGCTGGTCCGATAAAGAAATTTTCCTTTGCTAGAGTGGGAAGAAGAGAAGCATTAGTGCCTATCCTCCTTGGCCTTATCAATGGCTGGCAAATGAATGTCAGGTCTGAAGAGAGAGCAAGCAGAGACGCATAAAGCATTACATCTGGAGATATTGATGACTTAAGGATGAAAGTCTATAGCTAAAATAATGTGATCTCAATGTTGACATGAAGCCCTAAAATATTTTAAGTGATCAAAACAAATCTCAGGACACCATGATATCAAATGGAAAAATAGGGCTTCTCTGTTAAAGACATGATATGTAGTTTCAGCAGAGTATCATGACATACTGTAGAAGGATATCAGGATACATTCATTTATGAAGATATTGTGGTGAACTTTTACCACCTTTTTGAGGTGCTTTCTTTCAAACAGCAAAAAGCAATTTTGCCTATTTTTCCTTCCATGACTAGCAACATATAGCTGAGGTTTTCTTAACAAAAAAAAAAATTAAGTATGATGAAACAAGAAAAATGCAAGTTCTTATCAACAGAATACCAACTTTTTTATAGAAAATTGAGAAAATCTCCACTCCAGATCTCATATTTTATAGACACTGTCACAACAGGAAAAAAAAAAAAATCTAAGAAAAAGGCGAGGTAGATCCAAGTGCTTAGAAAAGAGATTCCTGCTTATCTGCTAAAAGGTTTCAAGCCTAAAAAGAGTCTGTGTTGCACACTAATCCCAAGGTAGAGATACCTTCTGAGAACTTGAGCAATAGAAAGGAGTTACCCAATTTCAGGGAAAGAGCTGTTGAAAGCTCTAACTGTATCATACAAAAATGAATGGGCAGGAATTTGAGATGCTTTGATATTTGGTCCTGACTTTACAACAGTGAGACACAAAGACTGTAATATTGCTGGTCAGTATTAGCAAAAAACTACAGCTATTTCCCTCATGTCTATTCCAGCAACTTTTGTTCTAATTATATTTTACTATGCCTTTGTTGCTTTGTGTCATTTTTACAGCTATATTGTAAAGCACCTTGAGACACGTGCAAGATTATCTATAAAATAATTAATAGTAGCAGTTATAGTAATACCAACATCATTATTTTGAGGGAACCAGTGATAAATCTGTAAATAAAAAATTAATCTTTAAATGCTTGATGTTTGTTGCTAGTAACTACATATTTTCACACTGGTTCCTGCTTAATGATAAATTCTTTTAAAGGAGTGGTTAAAATTTTCTGTATGAATATTTGAAAAGGCATTCATGAGTCATAATTTCCCGGAATGATAATACTCTGAATTTGTCCAAAAAATATGTAACATGAGCATTACAGGGGAAAAAAAAAAAAAGTCATTCTAATGAAAGGGAGACCCTTGAAGATGTCCACAAAGAAGCAGCAAACGGTTATTCAAAATACTGTTCACTTTTTTTTGCACTGCCATCATGCTCCCTACATGTTTTGAACACATTCCAGATTTCCCAAAGCACTAAGATTATTTCTCTTCTGCTTAGCATTTGCTACTCACTGAATGCTGGGCAGTTTACAGGGTGATTGATGATGCATATAAATTGGTTTGTATCTCTTGGAATACTTTATCCTAAAGGGTGGGATTTTTTTTTTTCCCTGTTAATGAACAAGTAGCTTGTTCATTAACAAGCATCAATATTTAGTGTTCATACTTACAAAAATAACCATTAGGAGGTAGTAAATAACACAGTACTTTTATTCAACACTATATTTGAATTGCTGAGAAGTGTAGTTGAGCCACAGAACTTTACCACATGATCCTGGTAAAGACCCCTCAATATCCCAACCCAACAAAATGCTACCCATGACCTGCTGTCTTCCACAGACACACTCAGTGGTAAATAACAGATAGAGAAAAGTGATAATTCACTGATCCCAAATTAGATCCAAATTAATCTCCACTTCAGGCTAACAGCAAAACCTTCTCTCATACAGAGCACTGCTCCTTCAATGTAGACAGAGGCAGTAATTCACTCGAAGATTTGCTGATGACACTAGCGTATATGATGTCACTGAGACTTTCTTTTGTGAATGTAGCTTTGTATTCTACTATCAAGCTTATACACATCAAAATTAACCCTTTTCTCAAACATACTTATCAAAAGCCACCCAGAAACATAAATGAGGTTAAACAAATCTATGCAAGCTTCCAACATTGCAATTAATGAAAATGCAGAGATTATAAAATGGCACAAAAGCTTTAGCATTCTAGTGGGCTTGTGCATATTCATCTTTAACCACCATAGAACAGCTGGGGCAGGTAAGAAAGCAGCCAAGTCTGTAACAGCAAATTATTGTTCCAACAGTTCATTCTTACAGACTGTATCTTTTGATAGATGAGTTACTGCTAATTTCAGCAACTTAAAACTCAGAATTTAAGGCCAACTTCACAGGGGGAACCAAACAGGATAGGCTTTTTAGTCTTATCAAAATTAATTCCTTCTATTATTTATATACTGAAGAAATATGAAGAAAATTATATTATAAAAATAAGCTCCAAAAAGAAATTCAGACAAAATGCAATATTAAGTATTCAAGTTTTACTCTTTTCCATTAAAGTGTGCTTTAAAACAAATCATTGCAAAAAAAAAAAAAAAAAAAAAAAAAAAAAAACCCACACAACAGCTTTAAAAGAAAATTTCCTTTATTTTCTAGTAGGAAAAAATAAAAAAAAGAAAAAAGGACCACCATACAA
>JANHGN010011118.1:153485-176477 GCA_024605025.1 Megaceryle maxima
TATGAAAGGAAAAGAAAAAAAAAAATTCCTCCAGTCATTGCAATGGGGATATTTCAGCTAAAAAAAAAAAAAAACAAAAAAAACCCACACAACAGCTTTAAAGGAAAGTTTCCTTTATTTTCTAGTAGGAAAATCTAGAAAATAGAAAAAAGGACCACCATACTACCCCAGAATGCATTTAAAAAAAACTTGAAAAGAATCAAGTTTCTCAAAACCAGTTTTTAATTTTTCATCCATTTGTCAAAAACATATTTCCTTTCAACATTTTTCTAAAAAAAAAAAAGTTGCTCTGTGATTCATCTATCAGTCAAGTAGAGTGATTGCATTGCAGTAAATCCACTGAAATCAGAATGAAGTCAAACTAAAGTTTTACATCCACCACTCCTGACCTTGGTAACTACTGCACTCTATTAGGAGGCTACAGAATGGCAGGAATGACTGAGACTGCCTCTACTTAGGGACTGAAGTGGTCTGTTTATTCCTCAAACAGCTACACTAAGGCAGCCAACATTGGGCTTTTAACAAGCACTGAAACACTAGTTTCAAAATTGAAAACTTATCTAAGATTCAGCTCTGCTTGTTTGGCTTTTCTTAAACTTTTCTTGGCCTATGTAATCTAAGTTCAGTTCACTGAGAGTTGCACAAGCTGTAGAACTCTGTGCATTCACGTAGGCAGCTTATGGAATGATTTTCAGCACTGGGCAGTATTTTCTACAATAATCTGTCTCATTTGTCTTAGTTTCCCTAATGACAGACAGACTTCCATTCATTCCAGTTCCTTAGTTTTCCAAACTGTTACCTGGACAGTCTGTGAATACACAGTTTGAAAATCGTGCAGAAAGGGATTGTTTTTATGGATCTTTGAGATACGATGTTTTCACATCCTATCAGTTAAACAGACGCTCCATATCTGTTCCACACCTGCACAGGGACCACTCCTGGAATCAAGGGATGCATCAAACTATTCAGAACCAACTTTCCTTACACCATGTAGTTTATCATTCATACCAAAGAGCTACAAACACTTCAAGATGTGTGCTACTCCAAATCAGAACTAGCTTTCAATGTGAAGTAGCTGAGCTTTTGCTCAGGTTCCTCAATGCCAACTTCAGTCAGCCACATTGAAAGCGCTCCAGGCCACGCAAGGACCTGGCAGAACCTCTGGGCACGTATAGGGAAAGCAGCATAGGGTCGAGTATTTTGGTTTTGGCTGTTTAGGGTTTTTTAACAAGTCATACTAATACTACTTTCTTTGTAAATGTTTTCCAGTGATACTGGCTGCTTCCCAGACTCCAGCGAGGATGTGTCTGAAGTCAACTGCAGTCTCTGAAGTGTGCTGCAAGTATCCCATTGCAGAATTTTAAATGCCTACTAACCGAATGCAGTTGCCTTATTTGTGAAAGGTGGTGCCAGAAGTATTATTACATTTCAGATTCTTTTCCCTGGATAATGGTGGAAAAATTCTGTTTTAAATCCATCCAACACAGCAGTTAGACATAGGAATGTCCGGGTTTTTGTTTTGTGTTGGTTTTTAATTCTGACAATTACATTCCTTGCTTTCACCTTTTTAAATCATGTATCAAAAAATCAGATGATTATTAGACATATATGGAAAACACAGTTTTCATATATAGTGATAGTAATGTTTGTCAGAACAACTAAATACATACACACAATCATGTGCATTATGAATGCTGAACATAAACCCTGACAGATATTTTCATCTCTTACTCCTGTCTGTGAAAACAGGCACCACAAACTGATACAATCTGCTGATTGCAAAGCTTCCAGTGACTAATGTCCAAAATATAAAAATATGAAAGTGGAATGTGTGGAATCGGGGAAAAAAAGACACAACCAAACCCTCATCTCAGGGAGGTAGAAGACAAAACAATGTAGAGAAATGGCTTTCTCTGAAGAAGAGTAAGAATCAGCTGGAGAGCTGGGTGTAGGCATTTATCTAATGGCAACATGTGTTGCACATTATCTTGTAAGGGGCTTTGGTCTGTTCACCACAGTTCAGGAACATGTTCTTTATTCTTCACAGAAATGCTTTGCTTTTTTAGATATTCACCTACCTTCTGGCTTGATGTGAAGCTGGTTAAGCAAGTCATGTTTTCTCCAATATTGGTTATTAAGTGCTTGGTATATGGAAGGCAGAAGATGCAGAGCATTTTACATATTAATATCACACAGAGTGAGCTTATTAATACAGAGAACTGCTAGTACAGGTCCAAAATAATTTAGACTTTCTTCCATTTGAAGCCACAAGATAATAAGAGGAGGCTCCAAGAGAGGTGTGGATCACCCACAAGAGGTCTGAAGAGCAACATGTATTTTGCTGGAACTCTGCTAGCTAGCCAAGACTTTTGGAACATCATGACACCAATTTGGCAAAGTGATCTCTTTCTCTGCTTTACTGAAAACACCTTAGTATAGGAAAAAAAACCCACCACACTAGCTTGTCTTTCTGATGGTCTACAGTCTGTCAGAAGAGTAAAGATTAGGAAATGCACAGAGCTTGACAGATTTAATTTGATAAAATACAAGAGAGCAAGAAAGAAGAAAATTTGCAAAAGTTAAGGAGATCTATCAAGAAGTCTGGGATAGGATTTTTCCCCTCCAGTGATGTATTTATAGCCCCTAAATAAGGATCTAATCCAAAGTCAACTGAAACCAATGGAGAGAGTTATTGACTTCAGTGAGTATTGGATCAGACCCTAAAAGCACAGCTTCCAGAAGTATGGAAAGTATTTTAGGACATGCTGTACCAGAAACTATCACCAAGAATGTGGAAGAAAAACCCAACCATATTTAGGGGGGCTCATTGGTAATCAGAGCAGATAAAACAGCTCTTCTAGCAAATACAGGTCACAGATGATGGGACAAAGCTTGGCACCAGTTCAGAGGTCCAGACTGTTGAAGTTCTTATTTTGGTGAGGCTTTCTGTCTCTTGGGCTTTCAGCATGACAAAGGTCAGAATTTACTTCATGCCACTAAAAGATTAGGCTCATCAGATCTGTGAATACTCATTGAGTAGAGAAGCTACCTGATCAACTCAACAGTACCCTACAAATCCCCTGCAAACTTCCCTGTTATGGTAGTAAAGGAGAAGCTGTGATTATACATACCAGGATCTGTTCTGATCACATCTTACTGCCTCCTTCTCAATATGACTAATAAGTAGAAGAGAAACTGGAAAGGTGTGAGGCAACAGCAACAAATTTCCATTATAAAATTAAAATAAAATTACAGGAAGTAAAATAAATGATTCTTCCAGAGCTCCCACAATTAAGAGTATCAAATATTCTTTTTTCCCCAAACATTGTGTATTTATAAGTAGTAAGCAAACATACCAATTATCAGGAGTTTCCACATCTGCAAAGGTAGTTGAGAACAACACATGCTTTTATAGATCTAGGCAATAACCAAAGCAACCAAGTTCAGATGTTTGGCTGTGTTCTTCAGGAAGGATGGTTCTTCAGAGATTGCTATAACAAACACACCGAAGTATCTGTAAGCTTCAGGAGTCTAATTTCATAGGAAGTAACAAGCATCTCAAGGGCACTGTCCATACGAAGCATGGGTGTTCCTTTCCTGTTTATCACAATTTTACATTCAGCTAAGCAGCAAGAACTAACAATACCTTTAGAAAACTTGCCAGAAGCCGGTTAACCTGGCAAGCATTCAGTTTTGAAATGTGTTATCTATTTGGCGGTTAAATATCCACTACCCAAAAGTTCAAGATGCTTTAGAAGAACACTGTAGTCAAATAAAAACATGGAGAAATATAAGAAGAGGAAGTGAACTGGGGATTAGCTCCTCCATATCAGCTCAAGATCTGGTCTGCTCTATCCAACCAGAAAAGTTGACTAGGATCAACAAGCCCATAATAGAGTTGATACAAAGATTGCCCGAGCGCATTTGTCCCCAAGGAGCTCACTTGCTATGAAAGATGACTGCTGAGTAGTGTGAGATCTGTAGCTAAAGCTCCTATCAATTTGAGTAATGAGGTTACAAGCGGGATATGAGCAGATGAGTGGGGAAGGGGTAGAGAAGAAACAAGCTTGCTATGCCAGCAGACTCAAGTTGATTTGTGGTTCCCATGCACCAAGAGTCTATAGTTTACTTAAGCATTAAGACATGGTTTTAACTAAGGTTACTATCAGCCAGATAATGACTAGATGAGGTGAGTCTATGCCTCTAGCAATTATGACAGATGGAACCATACTAGAATAATTTCAGAAGATATAAAAATAATAGATCTTTTAAAACATTTGCACACTTGTCTTATACTTCCTAAACACAGAACATAGTTTCGAAAATACCTGCTTTGGGTATTCCTTGTTAGAGAACACTTATTTTCATCAGTGACTTTCACAGGGCTGGAACCCCTCTGGTATGAGTACAGGCTGAGTTGGGGTTGTTCAGCCTGGAGAAGAGAAGGCTTCAGGTAGACCTTATTGCAGCCTTTCAGTAATTAAAGGATGCCTATCAAAAAGATAAGCACAGTCTTTTAAGCAGGGCCTGATGCAACAGGACAAGGGGTCATGGCTTTAAAATGAAAGAGGGGAGATTTAGACTAGAGGTGAGGAAGAATTTTATAATGAGAGTGGTGAAACAGAGGAACACATTGCCCAGAAAGGTGGTAGAAGCCTCATCCCTGGAAACATTCCAGGTCAGGTTGGCCAGGGCTCTGAGCAACCTGATCTAGTTTAAGATGTCCCTGCTCACTGAGAATTGGGACCAGATGGCTTTTAAATGTCCTTTACAAAACAAAATATTATGGTATTCCCAATTACTTACAAACCAAGCAGCCCTACTTTGCTAGACTTCTGGATCCAGTCTCTGCTGAACACCAGCCTGTCACTTCAGAAATTAAACCTGAAACAGAAGCTATTCTAGACTTTCACTACAGCGCTGCTTTAACTATGTTCCTTTACTCAATTTCAGAAGAACCAAACCTTGCAGGAGATAATGGCTTTGAAGATTGTTCAGTCTTACCCCTTTTTCTAGGCAGGACATGCCTCTAGTCACAATTTCCTTTGTGTGTTCAGGACAACTCTGAATACCATTTGTACTATCTTTAGGTGATCTTAAAAGAGAACAGCTCAAGTAAAGAAAAAGCCATGAAGTTCACCCAAAGTGGTATAAGGCTCAGCTGAGACACCTGTCACAGGATCAGTGGCTGCCCACTAGTTCAACTAGTAGATATCTCTTCTGTGCAAGTTAAGGCCTAAGAACTCCCTGGTTTTAGGTTTTTTATATTTACAGAAATAATATAATTAGGACATAATTATATTATCTGCCTACTGAAGGAGAACAGAGAACTCTGCACAGTTTGACTCTACGATAAATATTCTGTATTACACTCCAAGATTTCTAAAGTACTCAAAAAACAAATTTAAGTGTAGTTTCCCTTTCATTTTTCTTTGGGAATTTTTTCTTGCAAACCATTTTACACACTTTTTTCTTTTTCCTGGATATAACATTTTCAGGAAATGAGAAATGCCTCTGTTGCAAAAATCATTTATATAAGCCAGACAAACATGATTAGGAAAGATGGGGTGGAATCGGCTTTAAAGTGAAAATTGTCTTACTTTTCATACAAAGCTGTTTTAAAATAAAAAATATTAGAAAGTCATTTGTAAATATGTATTCACCTGTTCACATCCCCAGAATACAACTACAAAACCAGATATATATAGCAGGAATTAAACAAGAAAGGATGAAAAGCGCTTCATCATCTTTTGGACATATCTGTAACTTGCATAAAATTCTTATGGCATTTTCAATACATTGATTGCCCAAATCTGTTTGGAACTATGTTTAAAGTTGTACAAGTTAACACACTACAGTAAAACAGCTATTTTAAGAAATATTCAGATTCAGAACAATATTAATTAATTCTTCTCTTTTAATTATTTTTAGATTGTTTTTAGGAGACAAACTACTGGTGCTAGAAGTAAAGCCTTTTCAGAGGTATATTTTTTACTATGTTGCCATGATTTTTGAAACACTGCACTTCTGAGTAAATTCAGAATGTCAGAAGATGAACACAAAACTGAAAGAATTTAGTTATAAATCATCAGTACTTCGACAAACTGCTTGCTTTAAGCACACATTGTGCATTATTGTGCATCAGGCTTCTAGAAAGTGAAGTCCAAAATTTAAGTGATGTATGTAGAAAATACAAAAGACACATTCTTACAGATGAATTAAATGCATACTACACATTTTATTATGATAAAAAAAAAGATAACATTTAATAAGTGTCACACAGGGCCCTGAAATCACATTCCTTTATGGTTATATTCTTAGAGCGTACAGTAGAATCTCCTGAAATTCAAGATAATTTTTCTTTTGACTAGAGCAAATTCTGGCACCTTTTCAGGTTATTGAACAAAGACTTCTAAAAAAAAAAAAAAAGGCGGCTCTCCAGTAGTCCTGTTCATCTGATATTGTTGGTATGTCTGTTCTGTGAAGACAGGAGGTTCTATCAGCCTAGCCACTGTTACAAATCCTGGCTAACCCAGCCTTGTGTTGTGTTAGTGATTACCAGAATATATTGCTAAAGTATAGCTGGAAGCAAAGGAGATGGGAAAGTCTATAGTCTTTGTGGCTGGATCACAAAACGTGAAAGCTTTTCGTATCGATTATCTCAGTGAGGTTCACGCGAAAGGGAACCTTTGTCTCTTGAGATATCTTATTTTGGGAGGGTGGAATGTTATCCAAGGTAATGCAGAAATATCACTGAGGTTCAAGGGGGTTTTTTTGACTGAATATTGTAATATTATAAACTAAGAAATTGTCTTTCCTATCAATCAAAATAGAGGCTGTGAAGCATAGAAACACTTTAGAAAAAAGCCAGAGAAAATTACAGAAAGTAATCTTCACAGAACAATTGCCAACAACGTCCAGAAATAACTAGTATGTGGGAAAGTAAAATAGTGAACCTACCCTTTTACCTATTCTAGATGGGATAGAGTAGACAATCTTGTTTCCAGCAGCAGGTAACAATCAAGCCATTAATGTTGACAGCTAATATCAATTAAAATCAGAAGTCAAATCATGGGGATTACTGATACCAGCATTAGAAAACAATCAGCATGTGGCAGGCAACCACTATGATCCAAAACTGCGTTTAACACACAAAGTTAGTTAAAAATATCATAGCAAGAAACTGAAGGCCAGACAGCCATTCTGCATTTCTGCTGCAATGACTTCTGGTCTTTAAAGTCAAATTAGTATACTTGTAGTCTAACTCAACAAGTCTGCAGTTATTTTCCAGACACTGGGAAAACCAGTTAGGCATGGCTTTCAATGAAAGGTCACAGCAGTGTAAACATCACCCTCAAAAACATTGATAAAGAAATAGTAATTTGTATGCTAATTAGCATTTATATAACACTTTTTTCTTATACTACATTCCTATCCACAAATCTCTATGCACTCCATAAAAACCAAAAAAGTGTATCAGGGAGTAAACATCCCTCTGTGGTAACAACCTCAGAGCCTGCACTGGGTACCTGGAAGTTAAGTTCCTCTATTGTCTACACTGTGGAGCATGAATGTTCCCTTGCCCTCCTTCCAGACATCCCCCAGCCCCTGACACAAAGGAGAAGCTGAAAAAATAAACCAAATCTGGTTGGTTGATAAAGAACACAAATGCATTCACGTTTAAATACAAAATGGCAATCATGCCTGAAAAGTTTAAGTAGCATGCGACACAAATATTGCTGAATTCATGGGAAATGAGAAATAGAAAAGGTAGCCAGATGCTTGAAAGAACCTGAAAAACAACTGTCCCAAGACACCAAGACAGATAGCAAAAAAATCTCAAAGCAATAAGAAGCAAAGAGGTCACTTCTTACTTTCCAGACAAATGTTCTGAATTACCCTCAGGTCCTTCTGAAATTCTGAATTAACAGTGTCAAAAGTTCATTAAGTAGAATACTAGGTACAACTTATTCTAGAGTATCTTAGGAAAAATTCCTATTCAAGTGAGAATTTTTCCATAGAAGACTGAGTTAAAAAAAATTGTTAATACTCTAATCTTATGAGCCTGCCTTACCACTGGAGCTAATCAGAGTCATTCCCAGGAATGGAACAGTACAACATTTAACTTCTCAGGTGGCACAATTCTGCTTTCTAATGCACTAAAGTACTTGTAAAAAAATGAATTCAAGAATAAATAAGAATGAATTTGGAATAATTTACCTAGATTTTCCAAGGAAATTCGATGCAGATTCTTCTGAGGAAAATAAATAACCAAGGAGACTATCATCATTTTCATCTACATATACACTCACATGTGCAGACAAAAAAGGTCAACTGAAGAACAACTATGATGGAACTTCTCAGAATGAAAAAAATGTTACTGTTGGACAACTAAGGATCACTTTAAGATAGTGAGGGGAAACGCTCTTTATTCCACTGATTTTGTACTACATCTTATGGTTCAAAGGTTTGTCTTACATAAATTAGATTTTAATTCTAAGTCACAGATAAATGGATGAAAAGTAGAACTGTCTGGGAAGAGAGGAAAAAACCATAAGTATAGAAGATAGACACAGAAAAACAGATTAGTGAAAAAATAAAATTATGTATGGATAGGTAGGTGGATGTGTATGTATGGGCACATTCTCAGCCTACCTTTTGTGGATACCTTTCTAGCCCTAACTCAGTACAGACTCAGGAAAACTACTTTTGTTTTTAAGTTGAATCACTTTTAGGGGTAAGTTAAAAAACAAAACAATACAACAACCACCACAACAAAAACACACAAACAAATAACACCCCCCAGAACAAAACAAAAAACCCCCACACACAAAGAAACCCACAAAAACAAAAAACACCACCACAAAAACCACAAACACCACACACACCAAGCCAAAGGTGGATTTGAATGATAGGAGGAAAAAAAAAAAAAAAAAGTCTCCAAGCCCAACAGGTTTTTGCTATTCTGATGTAAACCTCAACATTCATAGGGCTTGCCCATCCCCCGCAGAAGGCCAGTGTCCTGGGATATATTTAGCAGCAGACTGTGCTCAGCTACCGCATCACATCTGTAGGGTGAGATGGTCTCAGTCCCAATATCCCCTGCCTGCAACACTCCTGGACCAGATCACAGATCAGCTGTGTTCCAGATATATCAATTCCTTCACAGACATCTTGACAGCTACAGTTATCTCTTTTGGGTCAGAGTTTTCTCATTACGTCCATCACACTCATTGAACATATGCATGAATGGGAAGAGACAGGGCAAGTGCTTGGACATTGAAGTAGAGTGATCTACTTTATTATCAGACACCTTGCTCAAACTGTAACACACGCACAAGTTCTATGACCTCCATCTCTACTAACTGCCTCAAGAGTGCCAAAAGCTACTGGGGACACAACAACCAGTTAAACATGGTGAAACAGGTTTAAAAAACACAAAAACAAGGAAGAAAGAGGAAAAAAAAAAAAAAAGAAAATACCCAAACACAAAACAACACAACAAAAAGAGCTTAAACCAAAAAGAGGATTTACTGGACAGTCAGAGACTTACAGTGTCTGGACTCCTTTTTCAAGGTCTTATCATAAAGTATACATGCTAACCTAGGCACCCAGGAGACCCCTCAAAGACTCATACTATGCAGCCATCTGCCAGTACCCAGATGCCAAACAGGGCATTGAGTTCTACCAGCAAAAGGTGTTGCCTACTGCAGCCTAACTTTTTTTTTTTGACAAAGCCTTTAAAACCTGACCTGGCAAGTACTGTTAAAATGAATCAGCCAGAAACTGGGATGTTGAGCTCTCACAGAGGTGTATTTAAACAGCTTTGGTGATATCCTAGGGATCAAATTAATAATACACAAATGCTCCTAAGAGCTTGTTACCCTTAACCTATTAAATCAGGTAGTCAGATGCTTGAACTCAGAAGCCACTAACACAGAGAGCTACACACATTCATACCTGTTGAAGATGTACTGCATTACAATGAACACTTTCACATGCCACAGCAGGGCTTTGTTGTTTCCCTCCACAGGTTATAATGGAACTTCTGCATCTTAAAAGTCTCCTCCTTTTCTTCCCAATTCTTCCATTTGATTCTGCTCCCTCCCCCCCAGAAGAAATACACATTTACCTTATTTGCTCCATTTAATGTTGAAAATTAGATAACATCTGTTGCCATGCAAAAGTTCAGAGAATGCTTTTTGGTTTGAGGAGGGTGAAAGAGAACAACTTTTTATTTCAAGAGTCTTGATTCACATAAAAAAAGCTTTGTCTGCTGTTGAGATGGATTCCTAATGCCCATGGGGTTTTTTTTGTTGTTTTTTGTTTGTTTTTTCTCCTCTCATGAATATTTGGTTTAATCTGAATTATTTACTGTTATTTTCAGACTTACTCAGGTTCAAAGAAAGACTCCCTGTTTATGACTATTTGTACATTCCTCTTTGGGAAAAAGGGGTTGGTGTGCTTATTATGCACTTCAGTAGAGGAAGGTTTTGTGCAATTACTTTGTACATATGGTAACAAAGATTTTTCACAATTGCAGAGGAGAAAGATTCTTATGTTTATGTCCCAGTACTTTGTTCAAAACAGCAGCTAGAAATATCAAGAGGCATAATCTTATAACACGAGTCAAAAAAGTTTGCTTGTACAAAATATACTAGAAGTTGACTGCCATGTAAAAGGGCTGCTGTTGTACAGTGCAACTTTTGCTATTTAAGATTGTCAGAGTAAAAGCTGCCCAAGATAATATTGCCAAGTACACCTAAACTGGAGTTGGGTAGCAATCTTTGCCACCTGGATTTCCTGTAGCCTTAATCCTGCTTTGCCTCTTGTAGCTTGACAGAAAACAAGACAGTCCCAAGGGACATCTGCTGATAGGTGGCATTTCAAGACTATGGCTCAGTCAGGCATGGGTGACAATGCCAGACACTGAGCCACTAGCAGCGATTGTTCATTAACAAAAGGTGGGCACCTTAGATTGAGAAGGGTCGGTTTCACACCACCATCCCACTATAGATATCTTAAGCACCATGATTAAATATGTGGAGATGCCTTTCCTTTAAGCATATAGAGAACCACACTGTGATCAGAGGTCCTGAATCAACCTTTATCTCAAAGGCCAAACACATTAGCATCAATACTTTTCCCTACACTAACCTGTTATATCCTATAGACAACAAGCTCTGAACCATTTGTCATAAGAGAAATCAGAAACCCTTTGTTGTGGAGTATTTGCAATATTAAAAATTAGTATTTTGCTTACATTTCCTCCTTGAATCTAGACTTTTATACATTGCATCTTTCTACATAAATGTATAAAAACTGAGCTGAGTATGGACATGAAAGCATTAAAAATATTCTTAGCATTTTATTTTCTGTTCATGTAAAACAATGTAGGGAATTTAAAATGAAACCATACAAGTTTTGACTGGCCTGAAATTGTGTTTTTAAGTGGACAAGAAAGCTGGTAGAAAACTATACACAGCTCTAGTCAGGATGCCTTTTCCTCTCCCTCCAGTACTTTTCCCCCCCATTAATATCTGGCTGTCATGCAACTTCAGGAACAAGAGGATGAATCTCTTAATTAGCAACCCCAGAAAATGACCAGGGGTTTTGCATGACTTCCCTCAGGCTATTTGACTTAAGGCACACAAATAACAATTGCAGTAACTGGTGATGGAAAAGCCTATTAAGTCATATAGACCCCCATGTCAGGGCAGAGGTATTCCCAACAGTGGAATTTCTGGGAGCCTGCAGAGAACATCTGAATTATATCCCAGCTGAAGACTACTGTGTAGGAACAGCATGTGTGAAAACCAGCCAGAGGAGGCTGGGCAGTCTCTCGGCAATTAGGTCCATGAACAGGGAGGTGTGAAACCTAAACAGCAAGGCAAAGTTGATCAATGAGTTGGTTATGTCTCAGATGCATGGTGGTATCAGCTACTGACAGGTATACTCACAGG
The DNA here is from genome assembly GCA_024605025.1 of Megaceryle maxima. Classification (NCBI taxonomy): domain Eukaryota; kingdom Metazoa; phylum Chordata; class Aves; order Coraciiformes; family Cerylidae; genus Megaceryle; species Megaceryle maxima. The sequence goes on from JANHGN010011118.1 coordinate 165,449, forward strand.
AATGAGTTCAGAGATGAAGCAGAACTATGGAATTTCTTCACCACAGTCTTGGAACAACAAAACAGAATCAAAGAAGCTTTAAGCTCTGGAAAGAAAGGTAACCCTCATGAGATCCCTCTGAGATACAGTGGGTTGTAGAGTTGCGAGAGCCTTGGAAACAGATACTGAGAAAGACTCTTCAGGCAGAAATTGTAATAAATTTCCACCATGTTACATTATGCTCCAAAGTATACACAAACGGTATTTCATGCATGCAGCAAGGGCTGAACTCTGTTACAAGACCAAATGTTGTTTTCTGTAGCTGCATAAGATCTCCAATGAAACAGATTTTTACAAAGTTCTCCGAGGGCAAATTCCTGCTACTCCCCATGCAGGATATTCTGGCACATTAAGTGGCAGAGGAAAAATATTCAATAAATGGAAGACAGAATTTGTGGGATACTTCATACTCCAAAAATTCTGATGGTGAAGAAACAGAAAGGGGATAAAAGACAAAACAGGAAACCTACATCACCATATCTTCTGCTCTACACACTCCTACACAGACCCAGGCCAGCGGCACAAATCACCAATTCTTCCTACTGTTGGACTACAACTTTTACAAAGCTGCTTTAAAGTTGTTCAGCATCTTGAGTGATGGAAAAGGGAGATACACTGACCTGGCTGCTACACTCAGAATTTCTCCCAAGACCGGAATCTTACCTGAATTCTTATTGCCTCTAGTACATAAACTGATCTGCATAAGAACTTGAGAAGGGAGGAAAAAAAGTTATAAGCAATCCTTCTTGTCTGTAACATTAATGCAGAGGCATGCGTTTCAGAAACTCATCATCCTGGAGAAAACCAGTCCCTGAGGAAGCTTTGTTCACTGCAAAATAAGCTGGTGACTGTTTGCTCTGTAAGGGTAGTAACCTTGAGCGTACCAAAGTTTCATGCACAGCTTATAGGGCAGTGCTAAGAGGAAAACGTTCAGCCCTGATTTTATTACTTTCTCTTCTCTATATAGATTGTGAGACCACTGATTTTCAAGTTATCAAGTGGAGAGAAAAACAAAAACAAAACCCAAACCAACCAAACAAAAAACAACAAACAAAAACCCCCAAAGAACCAAGAGAAAGTTCACCCTTAGAGGAAGAAAGCCAACTCATCAATTCAAGTTATTCTTAGGCAAAAATAAGAGTAACACTAAATTTTAGCTTTGGGTTTAAACAGAGTTGTTACAAAAGCTCTATAAAATTGGTCTTGCAAAACTTGATGACTAAGAATCACATTGCGGAGATACTATTTCCTCCAGTTCACAGTGAAAGGAGCAATTGCTGTTTCCCTGTAAAAACAATTCATGCCAGCTTTTGAGCCCATTCATCTAAGCCAGACAGTGCTTTCAGAAAGAAACCTCCAACTACTTTCCCTTCTTCCCCAACCAATCTCCTTACTGTCACCTATACTAATAAGGTGATGCATTAAAAAAAACATAAGTAGAGAACAGTTTTGTAGCAACAAACATTCAAACATTAGCTAAACCAAAGAAATGTAATAATGATGGCCTCACTCCCAGCACATTGTTTAACATAAGGACATATTTAACATCGCTCTGAACTGAAAACTTTTTCCGGTAACACAGGGTCCTAAATAGATTTCCCATAAATACTGGGAAAGTGCTTTTAGCATGCATGTTAGAGTAAAGCTTTGATCGTGTTTACACTCATTTTGGCTTTTCTCTGTTTCAAATCTTCATCGGCATGCTGACCACATATTCCTCTGGCTTGTTTCTTCATGGTAAACACTACCAAGAGATCTTTCTATATGAGTGTTCTATAGTTAGAGCAGAAAAGTCCTCGGATTACTCAGTTTATGACATAAAGGCTGGGTTATCCTAGGCATTCCCAGAATATTATGATTTGATATGAAAAGAAAACCAGCAGGACACATTTGCTCTACTTCAGTTTGCTGTGTAAGCAGGCGTGACACACTGCTGCTTCTCACATCTGGGCCCTGCGTCTAGAAAACCAAGTTCAGAAGAGTAAAGCCTCTCAATCTCCTAATTTCTTTGTGTAGAGTCATATTCCAAAGTGACATTAAATCTCTAAATAAGCAAATACAAACAAATATTTTCACAGAAGTAAATCACTGATGACTGGGTTTTTTTTCAAAGACTATCTAGAGGAGAGACAGGATATATGGCTTTGCCTTGGCTGTAATAAGAGCATTATGAAGCAGAAAGCATTTTTCAGTGTTCCTGACTATATGAGTTCAGGGAAGGGATTTAAGAAGTTTTTTTACTTTGAGGTGAGTGGATATTTTCTTGATTAAGATATATGTACAAGAAATCCCTCAGTAACATTTACAGCCAAGTGATAGCAATAGCCTTTTCTTCCTGGAAGAGTTTTCATTAAATCCCATTGCAATTAGAGGATGAAGACTGGAGGCTTAGGTTATGGAAGGAAGTACTATAGAGGAATAGCCTGTTCCTCACCTCAGAAATGTTTCTACACACCCCAGCCTCACATTACTACTTTTTGTTCCCACTATTGGCTTGGATTCCTGTAGCTCTGGGGGCACATTTAGTTCATATAAAGTCTGCAGACAAAGCAAGAATCCTTCATTGTCACAGGATCACACACAATAGCAAGATGCTTGTGAATTGGTGAGGGAGGATGAAAGTGAACACTTAATGACAACCTCTGCTATGTCAATTGGCTCGTTGCCAGAAAAAATAGCCCATTACATTCAAAACCCAGTTAAATCAAACAGTCCGTGCTTAATTAAGCCCACTCTTAAGAGTTTTCTGTTCAAAGCAGCTGATATTTTCAGCAGGTGAGACTGAAGCTTGCCAGTTCATAGTATCAAATCTAAACCCTTAAACGTGGGTGTCCATGCTGTGTGTATTGCTAACATAGAAAAGGGGATGCAGAGCCCAGAACTTGAATATTCAGAGTACAAAGCGTCAATTGAAAACATCAATAGCTATGACTATACTACCAAATAAAGTGGGCCAGGCCTGTTCTCCAGCCCAGAAGCCAAATGAATGTACAGTACAGTTCTCATCCACATAGGCTGAATATTTCTTTTCTTCCCAAAATGGTGTACTCACTCATACTACCCACTGGGACAAGGCCCTGGACACTTCCTATTTCCAAAACATGCTCAGAAGTCACTGGATGACTGTTCCTTGGTTTATGTCAAATCCATGCCAGGAGATCTGCTGAACTGTCTAACAAACAATAAGCAACCAACGTGAGCTTGTACTCACTCCTGCCCCAGCCTTTCTCAGTTTATTAGGACAGTATGTAGCCCATCTAGCCTGGGATCATTGACCAAAACAAATAAATAATTTTGAGCTTTAATGAAGGGTCTTGTCTTAAAGATCATTACAGCAAGCCTGAAGACAGTAAGATTCCTTCCAATAACTCAAACAAGCATCACACCCAACCTACAGCACCAGTTCCTGCATACTGGCTGATACTAACTCATAGAAGACTCTGTACTCGAAATATAATCCCAGATTACTAATAGATCCTGACTTTCCTGTTGTAGAAGCCAGCTCAAAGCCTAATTCTGAATCTTGTTTGAAGTACATTGAGAAGGAGGGAAAAGGAGGCTTACTGAAAACAATGAATATCAGCTCAGTTTAGCCATCAAAACCACAAAAATGTCTACAGTATAGATCAGTCATAGAGAACAGACAGGGAAGATAAGGAAGACAGGAAATCATACACAACACACAGAGAAGCACATCTACACATACACACTGGTTTATCAGTGCCACTTGTCTATAAAAATAAGAGACACGCAAATAAACAGCGATGTTATTCAAAAGATTTCTCCTCTCATTTTCAGACAGAGGTGTGCAAGCCAAGCCTTGACTTGTTTGGGGATAGGGTGTTTCACTGTGGTTTGGAGAGGCATCCAAATTTTTTTATTAGTCAGAAACTTCGGTTCTGAGTGTATTTTTATAAGGAGTCTGAGAATGAAATATGATTCATATTTACATCTGTTAACATGTTGGGAAAGAAAAAAAAAAAAGGATGAGCAAACTGCTGAAACAAACAAAATAGTTGGTTCAATATCCCACAAGACTTTCTAGGTTTGGGTTGCAAATATTTATGTTACCAGAAACATTGTAAAAGAGGTAAAGCAGAAGACAGTGGCAAAGTCAGCAGTGATTTGAGCTGTACATCTGGTTGTCTGGTAACATTGATTTAGAAAGCACATAAGAAGTGTTGCAAATTAGTTATGTCAATTCAGGATTTTGATAAAACCGTTTAGTCCCATGATGTAATTTGCTCTGGCAAGCCACAGTTTTTTCCCTGTAGAAAGAATACACTGTAATAGCTTTGTCTTTGTGAATGATGAGCGTACATATTCTTATAAATAAGATGTTATGTGCAATCTTTTCACATAAATCTGGGACAGCTGAAGTATAATGGAAGGAAAATGTCATGTATTGCAATGAATTTTTTTCCCAAATTAACTGCCATAAATGTCTTAAGAACAGAGGGAGCATCTAATGAAAGGACCTTTATGCAGATGCAGATCATGACATTCCATTCATAAAACCAGAGAGACACAACATGATATAGCAACAAGACTGGAGGGGGAAGAAAAAGAAGTAACTTTCAGAGTATGACAAAAACTCAGAGGCATCTTGGCTAACACCATAACAATCATCCAGGCTGTACAAAGTTATCTGAAGTCTAATTCTGAAAGACTAAACTTTTTACAGGGTTGCAACTTCTCACATCAAGAAGTATACTCCATAAAAATACTATTTATATCAAAGTCATTAACTAGACTACAAGCAATGATGGAAAAGCAGTAATAGACACTACACATGTAAACAAGCATCAAGTCAAGGAAGACATGAACAATCACAGATGGGAGGAAAAAAAACCCTATTACTTATTTCTTACAGATAAGTAATGAGAGCAGAGAGATTCATCTGCAGGACCAGGTAGCCTACAGCAGATTCACGAATTCAAATCACAAGTCATGCAAAGTAGTGCTTTTCTCTTCAGAGGTCTGCCACCCCCAATTGAGTGCCAATTCCAGAATTAAAGCTCAAGCAAGAATGTCTCAAACATCTTATCACATAATAGGAGGATGAGAGGATTCCTCCTAACAAAAAATATTCAGTTAATATTTTGTCCAATTTGGGTTAGGTATGGGTTTAGTCTATACACACACAGAAGGAAAGGTGGTAGAGAAACAGTTATTTTCTCAAGTTATCATAAAGGGCAAAACCTTTCCCCAGTAAGCCACAGCACCTCAAAAACCACCCAACCAGCCAGAAAAAGACAGGAAGCTCAGCAGATACAGAAATTTAGGGAATGTCTGAACAGCCCCTGCTGCAGGCCTAACAGCGTAGGATACACTAGGGAGACTGCAGAACAGATGCTACCAAGAAAAACTGCCTCTCTTAGTCACTGCTAAGAGAGAAGCATTTAGAAGAAGAATCAAAATGCCTTATGCTCCTTTTGCAAGCATTTATTTTCAGGGGTGTAGCTAAACAAATGGGGGGCTGCCAAAGCCCAAGTACCTGAAAGAAGTTGCACTCTTCCCAAGTCGTTAAAGCATGCACATGTAGCATTGTGAGAAGGCTTTGAGAGCTCCCGAGATGGAAACCACATGCTAGCATACCCCCCTGGAAATAGCCCAACATGCAAGCCAGCGGGCAGACCACCAACTAACTACATGTGTACGAGTGCTTGCTGGGTGTCTTTGAGTTTTTTTGAGAAGGAAAAAACAGGGGGGGGGGGGCAGATTGGTTCCCACCCTCTGGAATGAGCCTGACATATGACATGTGTAGGTTTGCTGCAGGGAAAGAATCCCACTCTTGTAAATATGTTGGAGAAGCTGCCTGACAAAAATCAAGTGCCTTACTCCTTGCTTTCTCTCCCATAGTTTATCTTGTTTGATAACGAGGCAAACCTGGCATGGGCTGGTGTGAATTGGAATATTGCTAATGGAACATATTTTGCATGATTCCTTGCTTGAACACTGTAATTATTTCTGAGGTAAAGAAATATCATACTAATGCTGCTGTTCTCCTGTCAGCAACTGATCATTACAAAGTAAAGGACATAGGAAGAACACTGTTGCTGTGTATGTGCTAAGTGATTCTCTGGCACAGAATGAGTTTTTAGGTCCTCTCTTTGTATTGCCCTTGTTCTCATTTTCCTTGGATGCTCTCTCCTTGAAATACAGCAAGATTCTCCTTTTTGCTAATGACTCACCTCTATTCAATTACTTTTGCCCTTTGCACTCTTATAGTCACCCTCTCACATCAAGATGCCACCATATACACCACAATACCTCATGACATAGCACTGTTCCAATGTATTATCTCCAGGAGAGGTGATAGGCATTGTTACAATTGCTAGCTCTTCACGTCATAAGACACTCCTCTACGGCTGCTTAAAAACCTGTCAAGCTTACATAACTGCTCAAGGAAGATATGGCTTGCTCTCATTGAAGGTCCCATTATGATACACAAATTTGGCCTCTGGTTGTGATTTTAAAACTTGATTTCTGGTTATGCTACAGACTTTCACAAAACTTGGGCTTTTCCTTAGATCTCACCTCTTGAGGGGCTTTTCAAAATCTGGTCTCTAGTATGGCTGTACCTCCTTAGTTGCTAAGGAAAATACTTCTCTGCTGTACAAAACTTTCCATGGGAAAATTCCTAAAGAGACAAATTCAGAATAGGAGGGCTAATCCACATTTTGGGTAGTTATACTGACATTTTTGCCCTCTCATTTCTGTCCTCAAAATCCTTCAGTCACATCTCAGAAGAATACTGTGACAACTGTTAACCTACTCTGGGAAGATTTCAACAACAACAAAAAAGATGCTACTCTTTAAATATTTTTTTTTTTTTCCAGCAAAGCATCAGAAAAAAAAAACCCACATATTTTTGTTGCTTAAAAAAGAAAAAAGGTATAAGAACACTCACATTCTGCCAACATGTATGACACCAAGTTGAAGAATATTATAAGCAATAAGAAAGTAGAGGTCTGAATTTTGACTTCTGCAGAATACAGGTAAACCTAAATATTTTAATAAATACACCTTACCCAAACATATATCCTGTATAAGTTTGCATAGCTCTTTTGTTAACTTTTTACCTTGCAGAACTACTTCTGTGGTGGTATAAAGCTTCAAAAATAGAAAATACTTATTTAGAATATGATCTAGCCAATCTCAAAATTTAGCTGTACTTTTATAACATAAGTTGATCATTTTTATGGGGGTCATTCAATTATTAGAATTTAAGTCCATGTGTAAACCACTAGGCTAAAATCCTTTCTGATATAAGAAAACAAGATGTCAAACTATATTCACTTTAAGAAGGGTCTTCTGAAATATGACATTGCCTGTGGAACAAAAAGAATGTAATCAATAAAAACTAATAGCCTAAGAATCAGAGAAGCAGAAAGATGAGACTATACAAACTCTAATAAAAGTAGCTCCACCTTTATATTAACCATAGAATAATTGGCACAGGGATAAAGCCCTAAAAATCATGCCTAATATAGATATTTTTAATGTATTTTATTATAGTCAAATAACTTAGCGTTAGGGGGTTCTATTTCTCATTTTTTGCAGTTAACAAGACATTAATTATCTAAACCTGTAGCATAATAATTTTAATCTTGCCTGCTGATTCCAGATTTTAAGTAGACATAAACTTGTTCTGTTCCATCCATCATAATAGTATTACATCAGCTGTCATATCACCAGTGACCTGCTGACTTTCAATACAATTACTTGGAATATCCAAGTTGCACAGATGCTTTAATACTTTGTCACATCAGAACCTCAAGTTATTGGGCAGGCAAAGAAAGCGCAAAGCAAGCAGGTGTAATGATGAACAGATGATAAATGGCCCTGCTAATATACTTACCTACAGCCTCCAGCCTTATGTGGTGATGAAATTCATTAATTAGATGAAGGGCAGGCAGGGAATGAGATTTGGGATACAGATTCATAGCTATTAAAGACTAGAGTAAGATGGACTCATTTTGACATATGACTTAAGTCAGTATCAGGTCTCCCGAGATGAAAAGCAATTAAACTAAACTACTTTAAAGTAGTGGGGCTTTGTAGTTTCTACTACAGAAAAAAAGTAACTTAAAAAACATGAAAAACAGACTCAACTATTCTGCTCAGGACTGAGGTGAGAGTGAATCCCTTCTAAATTACACATTTCTAAAAAGATAATCTACTTCCTTTGGCAAAAATATTGATGAAACATTTGTAAAAAGAAAACAGGCAATTATCACTGCAATAAATAGTAATAGCCATCAGGTTGGCTTAGTAATTGCCATACAATTTGAAATATTCTGTACCTACCATAGAAGTGTTATTGTAACATATACATAATATGTAGAACTATTTAATAGCCATGAGATACATAAGCAGTAGAATTAGAAATGAAAAATATGAAATTTCCCTTTAGAAAGGCAGCAAACATCAGGGCTATGTGGACAAGCAGCTTAAGGATCAGCTCTTAAGTTTTATTATTATGGACCAGCTCAAACCTGAGGTTAACTATCAAGTCTAATAGATCTTGTGGTCTTGCTTCAGAGAACAGAGTTATCTCAAGCAGTAGCAGATGTGATGCAGTATGACGGCTGTTGACTGAACAGCAGGCATTAACAAGACATTTCAGTGCCTCTCTTTGAAACAGATAAAATAGAGCAAATCTGTTAGCTAAGAAATGCATTAGCTCCCTTTTTTATTGGGCAAATTTGGAGAATGAAATATTTCTGGTTTGAGAGTGTTTCCCCTTTCCTCCTTAGTCCCCTTCAAACAAAATCTCAGTATTTCCAACTGGTTTTGGTTTGAGGCTTCTTTGGGGGGTGGTTTGTTTTTTAAAAAAGCATCTCTAACTGAAGTTTAAAGAAGTCAGCATTTGTAGTGGTGAGTGATGAAGGACAGGTAAGGGAAAAGAAGTGCAGGCTTTACTTCCCTTAGTTTGGTAAAGTTTAGCCCTTTTGGCTTATCACAGAGCTAGAAAACATCTGCAGAGCTTGAGGAACTGCAAACTCTCATTGATTCCATTCCCCACATTCCCCCCATCCACCAATTATTTGCTTGCACCTCAATAAGCAATTCTCAATTCTCAGAAGTGACATTCCATTCAACTCCAAGCTATCCCATAAAAATTAATATAAATTGCAAAATCAGTTTAAAGAAAGTTTCCTGGAAACATTGAAAGAACATTTTGGAGCTTAAAAAAACAACTTTTTCACTTTTCAAAAAGCAATGTTTGCAGTAGCATAAAACAAAAGCAAAGAAGTTTCCATGACATATTTACTAGAAAGGAAAAATACTGGATGAAAGCTCCTATGGCCTAGCTTAGTGTAAAAGCATTGACATCTTCCTAACTCCACCACTCTATGCTGAAAATCTAGACTAAATTAACATAGGAAGTGATGTTTTCCTCTCATGACTCAGCTGAGCTCTATAAACAGCAAAGTAACAGACATCCCCTGAATTTTCCCTCCAAACCTCTTCAACAGCCATTTCTCTGTCTGTGGAAGACCCACCAATGTTGTGCATGTATTTTATTCTTTCAGCAAGGAAAGGAATAGTATTCACTGTTTGAGCATTGGTTGCTCAGCAATACAAGAAACTTCTGAATAGGAGACTTAGGAAAGTCTTGTGTTTAGGAAAGACATTAGATATCAAAACTCCATTTATTAATTAATTTTTTAATTTTTACAAAAGTCCATAAGAAGTCTGACTGCCAGCCATAGTGTAATTCACTCTGATAACACAGACTATAAATCTTAACTAACAGCTTAACATGTGAAGCATTTGATGTGTCTGGGAACCTGCTGTATGAAAGAAATTAGCTGTAAAAAAAGAAGCAAAATGCCTATTCCCATGGGAAGAGTCTGCAAGACTGGCAATAGATCATTTGTTCATTTGGAAGACACTTGTTCCTCTAGTAAAACAGCAACTAATATTTTTACTTTCCACTGCTCAGACAGGAAATATGGTGCTAAGGGCCAATAGACAGAGCAAATCATCATGCTAATTACACGGTCAGTAAACATTTGCTCTCCCATGTTTCCTAAAGGTCTGAATAATTCCTGGTTAGAATGCAGCAGTGGAACGAGTTACCTTCTTCCTTTCTGATGGAAATGATGAGGAGATGTATCACATTTAAAAGGATATCCAGGTTAAACACCCCTATTTTAACAGGATGATCTTGTCACCTCAAAAAGGTTGAGTGCTACCACATTTAGAAGGGAAATTAGAAGGTTTTTGAAGTATTGGAAGAGGGAGGTTCTGAAACTGCCCCTAAATAGATAGCAAACATCAAATTTTAAAAGCCTGATAAATTTATAAATGGAACTGTAAAGCAGGTTGCTTACTGGGCAGCTCATTTCTTGGTAGATGACAGATCCTTTTTTGTCCCATTTTCATATACAAGTAAAATTTCTCACATGCAGAAACATTCAAAAATAAGCACCTGATGATGCAAAAGGACACGATATGGAAAAGCCTCTACTTTCCTGCAAAAACAAAGCGAAGTATATATATTTTAAGGCACACAGATCTACTTGCTTGGTGTAACCTTTGTTACATAAAGGTGACAAAATAGAGATCCATATACAGATTCCTAGTAACTATCTTTACATCCTCTCCATGAAAGAAAGCTACCTCCCAATCCATAAAGTACTCAAATTCTGACTGCTATTCACTGGGTTAGAATGGGCAAGTCATGGGATATGCAGTTGTGCCAACATCAAAGGAAAAACAAACATTTGAGTGTTTTGAAAACGCTTCAGAGTGAAATCTTGTTTCTCATGTGCCCTTAGTGTAGCTTCATCCTCATAATTTTTAAGTAAAGCAGCTCCTTAATACTCTTCTGAACAGCACAATTGCAGACAAAACGCCTGACTTCGACCCACTGATTCTCCATGCTCTTAACACGTGCCACCAATCATTTCCATGTTGATGTATAGTTGCTTTTAATTCTGAATGAAGGGGGGGTGGGGTGGGGGAATGTTTAATT
>JANHGN010011119.1:0-42591 GCA_024605025.1 Megaceryle maxima
TCCCCCTGTTTTTGTGGCGGATTTTCTTTTTTTTTTTTTTTTTTTTTTTTTTTTTTTCCCTAAAGCAGTATAAGCTGTGCTGCTTTTTCTTTTCTAGCTCCTTTTTGAATTTAAGGTGACATTAATCATCAAGAATAATTACTGCAGCATCCTGTGCTCTTCAAAATAATCTGTGCAGTCTTTCTTTCTGTTGGTTTGCTCTTATTTCTGAGGCTTTTGGCAGTTTTTTTCTGAATGAATGAGTTCATTCTTCTTCACAAGCACATGTATTAATGTTCTTGCTGCTTGTACAAAAGATGTGTAATGTGGGAATAATGCAATATAAATAATATAATGCAATAATGATAATAAGTGGGACACCGAGACAATAAATTGGATATTATAAGGTTTATTTCAAGTGATGGCTTGTTCTGATTGCAATGCTGAAGAGGTTGGATATATTTACAGTTGCCAGAAATAACTTGCAGGGGACTCTGTAACTGCCTATTGAATTTTGCTGGTTCTCTGCTCGTTTGCAGAGTCTAAATGGAGTCTGGCTTAACAAACAGCGCTTGGATCCCTCAAAAGCCTATCCTATCACTGAAGGAGACCGAATCCAGTTGGGAGTGCCTTTGGAAAATAAAGAGACTGCTGAATATGAGTATGAAGTAATTAAAGAGGAATGGGAGAAAATCAGACCCTTTTTAGCTCAAAGGAGTGACCTGGGGAAAGCTAAGAGTTCAAGAACTAAACGTAAATTTAGTTTGGAAGAATTGGAGACATCTGAGTCAGAAGGCCCATCAAACTCCAGATCCAAAAGAGACAGAATGTCCTGTGACAGTGAACCTTTGGGCAAATCATCAGGAAGGGTAGAAGAGGCCAAACCTTTAACAGAGAAGGTCAGGCTGCCTTCTCCTGGACCAAGTGAGGATAGTGATCCAGTGCGTAGTAGCCCTGTGCACTCCAAGAAAGCAGTGTCTGTCCCCAGTAAGGACCAGAAAGGCTCTGGTCTTGCACAGTCATGGACTAGCTTGGAAATGTTGAGGAAAACTCTAGTAGATATAATGAAGTTAAAGGTCAAAATGCAGGAGAAGCAGACAGCCGTTCTGAATGTCAAGAAGCAGCGCAGGAAGTGTGCTCAGAAGGAGATCCTGGCAATGGAGCGGGAGCTGCAGGAATTGCAGGACCAGCTGTGCACAGAACAGGAGTATCAGCAGCAACAGGTGGAAGAGCTGGAGAGGACATTCTCTATAGAGCAGCAGAAGCTAGAGGTACAATGGTGGTAATATTTTTGGCCTGTGTCTTGTTTTTATAGAATGCCTAATAAAGACCTTGATCTAAAATAAGGTCTGGAACCATATGGTAGCACAAATAATGTTTGAATTACCCTGTTAAATTTGCCATGGAAGTATTTAACTTCCAGGCATGTGTTCCAAAAGAAAGTGCAGACACAGAAGGGGTTGGGCTGCATTGGGAATTAGGAAGAAGGGGGAAAATATGGATTTTTTTTTTTCACTAATATGTTCATAACAGCAAGATGGTAAAGCCTTTCAGTTAGTGTAAAAAAAAAAAAAAAAAAAAAAAGTGTTTTAAATCAGAAGTCTCTGCCTGATCTTCTGTGGTTACAGATAGGACAAGTTGAAAAGCAGTCAATTTAAGCATGAATTTATCTTAGTGTATGGCTGAATTAATGCCCAATTTGCATGACAAACCCATTCCCTTTCCAAACAAGTGAATTATTGTATGCCTTAATTCTGGGAGGAAGATTCTGGCGTTTGTGTTTTGTTGTTTGGTGGGGTGTTGGTGGTTTTATTTTTTCTGGTTTTTGTTTTTGTTTTTGTTTTTGTTTTTTTGTTGGTTTTTTTGGTTTTTTTTTGTTTGTTTGTTTTTTTTTTGTTTTTTTTTTGTTTTTTTGGTCCCCCATACTTTCAGAAACCTTTCTTGCAATCTCTTAAGTGTCTTCAAGCAGTATGTGTATGTTAAGTAGCTTTTTTAGATAACAAACTGAAGTCTTTCTATTTGAGTTTCCTGGTTCAAAGGAAGTAAGAATTCATCTTGGAGTGAGTTCCATAATTTATCAGTTGCTTCCTTTAAAATCTGCTGGTAAAGGCAAGATACCTGTATCAGAAGTACAGAAAGTCTGGACTTGTGTGCTTAGGCCCAATGGGAAGTTTTGCTGGAGCTGTAGGTATGTCTGACCATTCTGAATGTGCTCGAAGATAAAGAGTGGCAGTTTTTTCTCATGTTTAAACTGTTGCTGATCTCTTTGCATCTATGAACATGAAAGTGGTGCCTTAAGAGCTAGAATAATGAGGTGTTCCATGTATGTAGCTATAAATGGTATTTCCATTTAAACTCTTCACCATAAATTATAGCTCTCGTATCTGTCATACACATGTAATACTACACTGGGACATCTTGCTGAAAAACAGCTTTGCACGCTCTTTTTTAGAGGATATTCTTAAAGAAACAAAGTAGTAATTTTCTGTCCATTGCTTTCTTCCAAGTCTTTTTTTTATTTTGTCTTTGTTTTTTTTTTTTTTTTCCTTCTTTCACCCTCAGGGAGTGAAGTGGCAACATGGAGAAGAGAATTTGAAGGAACAGCTGGCCCAAGTCCTGCAAGAGGCAAGTAGTTATGAGTCTATGTTTGTTCTAACTGTATAACTCTGATATTTAAATCTTTCTTACGGCTATGGCCTCTTGGTGGAAGACAAAAACTTTGCCTTAGGTGCAGATCGGATCATCATCATCTTTAGACAAAAGTTCTGTCAGAAAGTAGCAGACCTCACTTTGTGGGAGTTGCTGTTTGTCAGCAAATACTGTGAGAATGTGTGCTCAGATTGAAAGCATTAATTAGATACAATGCTGGATTTTTTTTTTCATTTTAATTTGGTCCTTGGTCCAGTGGGCTTCTTTACGAGGTCTGTCTGGGTATTTGTTTTGGGAAAGTTACTTCAGCAGTTTTAACCAGATGCGGGGGGGGAATCTTGGTTAGGAATGTTTTTGAGGTATTGCCACACGCATTGCTTTCCTAGGATTTTCCTAAAAGGCCTTTACTTTTGCCAAGCTTAATCTGGAAACAGCTTCAGTTAACCCTGCGTACAATGACAGGCTTTTGTGATCCTTGTGTGTCAAATGTCCCTCGGTACTCAAATATCTCGGATAAATTCAAAATGCTGACTGTAAAACCAAACTGAAATGAAAGAGTAACCTGGGAGAGGGAATGAGAAGTTCCGTAACACTGCAAAGGTCCTAAATAACCGGCACTACATTCCTATTTTAAGTTAAGGCTAAACTGCCTTAACACCCTAACTCATATAGACACGTATTGCTCTTTAGGAGGAAATTAGGAGAAATGACTATGGTGAACTTCGTGATTATGGCTGTGTACAAACACAGGGTAAAAGGATAGCTCATAATGACACTACCAATATTTTGCTCTGCTGTTACAGCATCATGCTTTGATGGAAGAACTGAGCCGTAGTAAAAAAGATTTTGAGGAGATAATTCGAGCCAAGAATAAAGAACTGGAAGAAACCAAGGTGAGGAGTAACTGAATTCTCAGTTCTACTCAGAAGTGAATTGTGATATGCTGCAGCAGAGGAAATGGTTCATTTAACATTTGTCTTCACTATATTTTGCCTCCTATAGTGAAAAACTCCTGTATTTTAAGGTGGCAGCTGATTTTAGTTTCCAGGACTGGGGGAGGATGTGCCTTTCCCTGATTATAAATTATTGTTGAACAATCATTACTAGATCTTTCTCAATCACAAAGAAAGCCCAGAGCACCTGAGCTGTGTGGAGAGGTCCTTCATTTTCAGTTAGAGTGCATTCAAGTAAAGCTACAGTGTTCCATCAGTCCTACAAAGGAGTGTAATACTGAAGCAACATGGAATTTGAATAATGAATGAGATAAGCCACATTTCTTAGTGTCCTTGATATAAATTAGTGAGCAGGGAAAAAAATTAAGGGAATAATTTCCAGTGTCTTACTTTTGGCAATTGTCACATTGTCCACCTCTGGCTGTTTGCTTTATGGTGTTTTTTTGGGAGGTGGGGGTTTATGTCATCTTTGCAACTATGTTGCTGTTCCAAGTATAGCATTGATTGGAAGAATTTTTCTGTTATTTTTAGAAGATCAAGCAGGTACCTAGGAGCCTAATTTAACTCCAAACAAAAATTATTGGGCAGTTAAATGCAAGTCAATGTTTCAAATTCTTGTGCTTACTATTTTTTAATATTTGAGGTATTTTGTCACTTGGATGTTTCACTCTGCGTCATACATCAAAAGAACTTTTCTGTTGACTTAAGCCAAACTCATGCCAGGAAGAGGTTGATATTCTGAAAAGATTGATCCAGCTGATAGTTTTTTAGGCTGAAGGGAATTTTGGTAATGGCTGATGTTCTTACTTCTAAGTTCTCTGCAGTGGGAATATTTTCAAACTGCTGTGACTACAAATTGGAGAGGGGTTACATATTTGCATATACAGTAGGCACAGATTTGAGATGTGGAGATATACAGTTGTATAATTTTCCACTTGTACTACTTTCCCCTGCACTCGCACTTCCTGACAGCATTACACTGAGTAAAACCTTGTTCTTTGTTGATATATGACCATATGTACTTCCCCACTAGGAAGAGAAGGAAAAGGTGAGAGCCCAAAAAGAAGAGGTGTTGAATCAGATGAATGATGTGTTGGAGAATGAGTTGCGGTGCACAATCTGTTCTGAGCACTTTATTGAGGTATGTTTAAACAGGTATGGGTTTGCCAGTAAAGAAGAGACTTGAGAAGCTTTCCCTGGTTCTTTTAAAGCAATAGTCGAGCTTATTTCTTCACTAGCCTAACAGTCCCAATAGGCACAGTGAGTTGTGGGTAAGGGCTGTTCCAGAAATCCATTCTGTCTGTCCTAACTCTTCTCCTGGGCAGCAAGTTCTCTACCTCCATAGAGATGAGTGCTTAATCCCAAAATGTGTATAGGCTTATAGCAGTTCTGGATGTTTTTGAACTGGTGCTCTGAGCTGCTGCAGGCATATCCTGCATGGAGAAGAATCATTTTGTAGTGGACCTTCTGTTAAGTTGACTAGGGTTGGTCTGCTTCAGGTTTAGATACAGGAAGAGGTTAGTAAAGGAAGGGAGGAGCAGTGTTCAGTCAAGTCATGAACTGTTTATATTGCTCAGTTAAACTCTTTCTTTGAGAAATTGTCCTGCTTTCCTTTGATTCTAGAAGTGATAGACTGTGCCTGAAAAGTAGAGTGCTATTTCTGTTCATGTTTTGCTAGACTTTCAGTTTCTTGACTTACGAGCTAGCTGAAATGTTAATTTCTGGTTTCTCAGTAATTTAAGATGCCATTCTGTATTTTTTTCCATAACTTATCCTTTTCAAATTGGGGAAACTTATAACAGAATGAATTCTCTTTGTCTGTATTTCTTACTTGCTATGATCTATGGTGAACCCATTAACCAACTCGTAAAACTTGTCTGCACTGGCATGGGAGAGTTCTTGTGTGTAACCCCTTCAGAGGCTAAAGAATAGGGGCTCTGGACTTCTTCCCACTTTCCCTTATAGGAAGCATTCATGTAATATTTTTCTGACTTCAGTATTATTTTTTTTCTTGACAATGTTTCTGTGAGCGTGCTCTGACATCCTCGCTATGTCGAACTCCCCAGGCGGTCACTCTGAACTGCGCGCACAGCTTCTGCTCCCACTGTATCAATGAGTGGACAAAACGCAAAATGGAGTGCCCTATCTGCAGGCAGGACATCACGTCACAGACACGCTCTCTGGTGCTGGATAACTGCATTGACAGGATGGTAGAAAAACTGGATGTGGAAACAAAAGAGCATCGCCTGACCCTTATCAGAGAGCGGAAAGGTGAGAGGTGGGTGGATGTGGCATGATAAGTACAATCTCTCATTCACTGATTTTTGTACAACTTTCTTTGGCACCTATATACCAAGGAGATGCTCGGGGAATGCAGCAGAAACACTGGGAAGTTCATTTAAGGTTATGTTGTGTAGCTTTACTGCACAGTAAAATAAAATAAATAAAAAGTTTGGGAAAAATACTTCTGTCCTGCTTTTAGCCATGAAATTTTTACCACTTGGCCATGCTAAAGGTCATGCTGCTTCAAAGTGGTTGCCCTGAAGAATTCACCAGGCACCTTTTGATTAAACTATTGACTACATCATTGCAACAACTCAGCAGAGCAGTACCCAGTGAGAAGCTTGGAGTTCTCTTCTGTGAACTAAATTTGCATAGGAAATCTCTGAAGGGAATGTTTTTGAGTTGTGTCCGTGTATGGCTGAACTGGCAGTTGCTAAACCATGTTAGTTTTTGTGAAATTAAAGCCACTGTGGCTTAAATGCATAATCTCTTGCCTGGTTGTAGCCATAAGATTGTGCATGACAGTGATGGCTTTAAGTTAAACTCCATCATGGAGTATTTCTGTTCTGCTTCCCTCTTTCAAATTTGTTCCTGGAGCACTTGGCAGTGGTACCTAGGTGCTGAAATATAGAAGTCTTTTCCTTCTACCCTTTAACAAATTTCTATTGCTGTGTTCCTTTGAGTAATTGTCTTGTTTTTCCCTCATAGAGATGAGTGCACGATCCTTTATTTTGCAGTGTGTCAAGCCTTTTACCTAATGAAAGATGCTTTTGAAACATTTCAGATTCTCCATGGTGACATAGTGACATCACTAAGCAGTGTTAGTTCAAACCTGAAATTAAACCAGATTGAAGTGATCAGTCTGATTCCCTCAGGAAATGCAATGCTACTCAGAGGCTGCCCAGCTTGGCTTTCACCTCTGCAGAGCTGACATCGCTTCTGTGCAATACTCACATCTGCGGCACGTGCCATAGCGCTACTGAAGTGTCTCATTGGGTAGCTAATGGTGATTAGATGAAGTGGTGCCACCGTTGGAGTCCATTTCTGTGTAGTAAACCAGTAGCCTTCATGCTTGTTTGGACAAAAAGAAAATAAGCTCGTAGCCTGCCTTTGTATGTGGTAGATGCTCTAATTATATAAATGACTATTAGTGTGAAATCATTTAGTCTTACCATGACACACTTCAGGAGGAAGGATGAGTTGTTTCTGTGCAGTCTTTTTATTCAATGATGGAAACATATTGATAGAGATGAAGATAATCATGTGTGTATGTAAACATGAATTCCTAAGAAGAAACTAGTTGAAAGAGAAATAGTGATGCAAGTGGCACTTGAGAAGCTCAGTCAGAGCTCTCAGGAAGCCTTTCCAAGAGTCATTGTAGAACAGGCACCAACAGGACAGCTCTCACTCTTAAATGTATGGAGGCTTTGATGGGTTCCCAAGTGTCCTGAACAACCATCTTGAGAACTCCTTACCACATTTTTCCTTTCTCTCTTTCTTACCTGGCAAGGCACTGTGATAGCTGCTTCTATTGCCAGCTGTGTGCCAAGGAAGAGATGGAGAAGGTCTCCTCCTTGTCTGTTTGATCTTCACAAGAAAAGGCATATAAGGAACTTAAGAAAACAAGCAAACAAAAAAGCCCAACCCTTTCTTCTTTTAATACTGAAAACTGAAAAGAAAAAGGTATATGCCCTGCAGCTTGAAAGACCTATTGCCAACTGATAGTAAGAGGCTGTAAGCTTCAAAGAGAACTAGTAATTTAGCATTTGTGGGTACAGTGGTGACTGCTGACTTTTATATCTGTGTTTTGAATGCAGAGAAACAGAATGTGTTGGTGAAACCAGCCACAGACAATGAAAGCCGTATCATTTCTTCCATCTACTCTCTCTTGGGGAGGATCAGTTATGACAGTGTGGACTCTGAGGAGGATTCTTACTATAATGGAAGCTACTACACTATCTGAACACTGCTACTGCAGACTGATTTGCCTGTGTGCTACACAGAACCAACGTAAGGGTTGACTACTGCCAGATGTGTGGACTGGACGTCTGGAAGGACAGACTATGAAGAGACTGGAGCTGGACCTAGCAGCATTTGGAAGAAGGACCTCTTTAAATGAATGTCCAGAAGTTTGATCTTTAAAACAAAATTGGGATTCTGAGAGAACGAACTGCCATTATGCTAGATGGTTGACATGCAAAACCTAGGCTTCTATGATTGTTTGTGACATGCTCAGTGTAATGTAATCATATGCATATCACCACCCTTTCCTTAGGGAATGTTTAAATGTGTACATTAGCTTCCCTTCTTTCAGGCATCAGAGGTAATGGCCCAAGCTATTTGAGAACTTGGCCATGCCCACCAGCAGGCAGGAGAGGTATACTGGGGAAAAGTGCCAAGCTAGGTTTTCCTCTTAAAATTTATATGACAGCTGGAATCATCCCAGGTCTCTGGTAGTGAAGGTAAAAAAGGGTGGGTTACGGACCCCAGCAGCTCTAAGCACTTAAATGCATTGTAAGCTGAGCTGCTGGCCATCTGTTTGCACTGTTGATGTTTTTTGTTTTCTATTAGGAATTTTGGAAGATTTAATTTTCTCCATCCCTTAGCTAGTGCTCTTTTCATGTAGTATCTTTGGTTTGTTCCTTCTTCAGGCTTTTGCAGAAAGGGTCTTAGAATTGGGAAGCAGTGCATCCAGAAGTT
Source organism: Megaceryle maxima (assembly GCA_024605025.1). Taxonomy (NCBI): domain Eukaryota; kingdom Metazoa; phylum Chordata; class Aves; order Coraciiformes; family Cerylidae; genus Megaceryle; species Megaceryle maxima. The sequence goes on from JANHGN010011119.1 coordinate 8,565, forward strand.
ATTAGTGGTGACTTCAGAAACGCATACAGCTCTTGTCAGCAGCAGAGAGGAACCTCTGCTTCTTCAGAAGTGCTGCGTTAGCGAAGTGTCCTGTTCACCGAGTAGGAAAGCAGCATCTGCAGGCAACCACAAGGCACAGAAGGAAGCATTTTAGTTTTATTGTTTACAAAACACTGCTGTTGAGCTGTGGGTTGTACCACCCTCACAGCAGATCACTCATCCTGAAGAGACCGAGCATGTCATACCTCATCCTGTCATAAATTCTTCTATGAATTTCCATCTCCAGTGGCTTATGCTTCTGACCTGGCTGTTAAATGGAAAGGACTGTTTTACACTGTGAGAAGAGGATGAGGGAAGCCCTTCTCATCTGTTATATTTCTTTGGCCATTTATATGTCCTTTCTTGTTTCTATGTTTATTTTGTTTAAGAAGGAAAATATAAATCTGCATTAGTCTTCCTTACTGCAACCAGTGAGTTGAATGTCTTTCTCTTAGTTGTCTTAAATTTACTTAAAAAAACCAACCAACCAAAACCAAAAACCAACAAACAAATGCAGGCTATCTCCTTTTAATGATTTTGCTTCATGTTTTCATTGCTGTAAGCAGTGTGACTATTTTCAAGTTGAGAGACTTGTGTCTTCAGGAACTGATAAAAGACAGCCCAACTCTTCAAGCCTGTGGCTATCCCAATGGTAATTTGGTAGATACAATCATACCTCTTATATTCCTCTGAAGAAAAATTCTGTTAAAGTGCGTTAATGATGGTGCTGCCTTTAGGATGTAGTGCATTCTGACAGATTTGATTGGTGGGATTTAAACAGGGAAGGTAGGTCTGATCTGTGGGGTAGGAAACTTTCTTAAAATTTTAGTGTAAGGTTTCTTTTGTGAAGGAGTCATTACATCTTGAGTCTTCATTTTTTTTTTTTCTTCTTTTAATACTCATTTTTGTGTATGTGCTCTTGAAAGTGTCTTTTGTCAATATATGCTCTCTAGGGTGTCTGAGAGAAGAGAGTTCCACAAAACACTTGTGAAATAGGCTGGTACTGGAACAAGCATTCCTGATGAAGAGGAGTTAGGAGGAAAATACTCTGGTTACCTAGGACTGTGAATTCTTCTACTGTGTATCTCTCCTGTGTTGCAGTGGTTTTTTTTTTTTGCATGTGTATTTTCTTTTGGTGTGTATTTTTTTCCATAAATATATTTATTTTGTTATATTGGTGTTTATGCATATTGCAGAGAAGGATAATGTTTCACTTAGTAACAGAGTAGTTCTTTGGTGTGATTTCTTAGTGTGTCCCCCATTTCTCTAGAATATGAAGGACATAAGTGATATACCAAACCATTTCCACTGTTACTGGTAGGTCCATGGACAGAGGATTAGTAATAATTCTGTTCACTTGCAACAGCATTTCACTGACAAAAGCAAACCTCTTCTCCCAGTTCACTAAGTTCCTCAGTGAAACTACTATCAGATGCAAAGCTGATGACTGGACATACAGAAGAGTCAGAAACTATTGAGTGTCTGGAAAAGATGTCCAGATTTCTAATATGTGCTCTCCTTTGGTCTAAGGCCTGGATCCTTTCTTATACTTGACTATATTTGAATGTACCCTGGGAGATGTCATGCTGTGAACTATCTTTCTTGGGATGACATCAAGCAGTTCCAGCCTCCCAATGAGTATTTAGGTTACAGCTCTGACCTAGTCACAGCTGATGCACAGCAGGTTCAAGATTTGCTGCTTTCTGTTAGAAGATAGCTGTCATGTAGTGTGATAATCAGATGCTTTCAGAGCAATATGTTCTTTATCAACATCATCAGGAATGGCTGGGGAGGAGCACTCGTGGATTGCAGAAAAGGACTATCCCAGAGGGACAGTGCGGTGCTTAACTTCTGCAGATCTATGGATTCTGGGATCAGTCTGACAATCGCTTTTCTCTTGCATGTGTCATCTACCACCTGAGTGCTTGGTGAGCCTTAGTGACAGTTGCCATTTAACTTTGCAGAACATGTAATGGGAAATTTAATAATCTACCTATGCTGCTGCCCCCTGCCTCCCCCCATGTTTTATTTCCAAAGATAGGCTCTGACTAGTCAAGTGTTTTGCTTCCTGCTCATAGTACTTTTTTTCCCTCATGTTTGTTCCTTTTGCCATAACTTCATGTAACTAGATGCCTACTTGCAGCAGCTAGATAATCATAAACTACACTACCCAAATAGTACCAAAGTACAGGAGTATACTACTGTGTGTGTTCTGCTTTTTTAAGATTAAGCATTCAGGCCTGTATACGGTGACCTGTATGCCTTTAGGTTTTGAGGTTAATGTGAAGTAAAAGACAACTCAATTAGTGTCTGAAATCCACATGACAAGTAATCTGTAGACATGTATTAGGCTTTTATTGTGTGAAAAGCTTTATCCTTGCTGGCCTTACAAAAGCTATTCTGGCTCTGCTGAAGTGGTGGAGCTGCAGTTAATGGTGAAGTGCTTGGTGGTGAGCAGACTCTAGGCTTTCTGGCAGGAGTAATGACATTTCCATAGGTCAGGGCAGGCACTGCTCCAGCCCCCTGAGCTGGGACCAGGCTGTGCTGCCTGTGGCCATTGCAAAGGTGGGGAATCCTGCTCAGTAGGTCTCCTTCAGAAGTGTAAAGGGAAGAAGGCAGTGGCTGAACTATGTGTGTTAACACACTTTATCTATAGTTTTGTATACAGTGGCTTTTAAAAAAACAAAACAGAATTTGGATTTAAAAAAAAAAGGCAACCCCAAAAAAAACAGAACACCAAACCAGAATTTCACTCTATCTTTTACCCCTGTATTTTCACTACTGAGAGCAGTTCCAACTGAGGGCCACAACGATCAGGGAGCTGGAGCATCTCCCCTGTGAGGCCAGGCTGAGAGCGTTAGGGTTGTTCAGCCTGGAGAAGACTGCTCAGGGGAGAGAGACCTTATCGTGGCCTTTCAGTACTTCAAGGGGGTCTTCGGGAAAGATGGGGACTGGCGTTTTAGCAGGGCCTCTTACGACAGCATAAGGGCTAATGGCTTTGTCCTGAAGGAGGGTAGATGCGGACGAGATAGAGGGGAGGCACTTTTTGCAACGACGGTGGTGAGACCCTGGCCCAAGTTGCCCTGAGAGTCTGGATACATTCCAAGTGAGGCTGGACGGAGTTCTGAGCAACCCGTTCTAGTTGCAGGACGTTGGGATGGATGGCCTTTACGTGTCCCTTTCCCCAAAAAAACCTTCTATGATTGATTGCACCTCTCCCTCCCCTCCCACCGGAGGGACTAAGGCCGCCGCCTCTCCGCTTCCCCATGCCGCCGAGCCCTGCCCTCGGCCTGGGCCGCGCCCCGTCGCAGCGGACAAGGCAGAGCGGGGTAACCCAGCCCAGGCCGGGGGCCACCCTTCCTCGGAGACCTGAAGGGAGCTCCAAGGGGAGGGGCCGAGCTGAGGCTGCCCGTAGCGCGCCTGTGGGAACGGATCCCGCGGTGCTGGCGCGGGCCGTGCGTCACTGTCGCGCGCCGGCGGTCCGGGGAGGACCGGCGGGAGGGGGCGGAGTGGGGGCGGTGACGGTGCGTCTGCGAGCTGGGAAACGAAACTCCGGCTGCGGAGCGGGAAGGGGCTGCGTCCCTTCCGCCGCCGCCGGGCTCTCGGGAAGCGGTGCCGGCGCGACAGATCCGCCTGCCTCTGCTCCGCTTTCTCCTCCTCCGTGATTGCCTCCCGGTCAGCACAGCGCTTGCCTGCGGGCCCCACTCCCGCTGAGGGTCAGCGCCGGGCGCGGCTGCTGGCAGTTCGCGAGGGCTCCGGGCCGCCCGCCCTCGGCCCGGGAGGGCCCGCAGCCCTTCGCCGCCTCGCGTGGCCTCTGGCGCCGGGAGAAGGGGTGTTGTGGGGTATCCGGGCGGGCGGGCTGTACGGCGGCCGTGAGCGGGAGGCTGGCTGAGGAGCGGCCCGCGGGCTGCGGTGTCACAGCAGCAAAGGCCGTACCCTCCGAGCGCCGGCGAGGCGAGCGGAGGAGTGCTGAGTGGCGGTCGTGGGGTCCTTTGAGGGTTTTGTGCTGCGAAGGGGCTTTCGCTTCTAGCTGCGTGTCTCCTGGGGTCCTGGGTCACAGCCTGACTTGCAGCTACTTGGCGCAGTTTGGAATCTAGCAGGAGAACAGATGTACTGAGGGACCCTTAGTAGGATTGGGAGGGTGGAGATCTTGAGGGGAAGGTAGCAGTAATGAAGCAAGGATGTGTTGACCTAATAAGAGAATATCTTAGTAGAAATAGAAAGCTGCTCTCAGTTTGGTTTTCTTTTTTTTGCTTGCTTGCTTATCTAATGAAACAGACCTAAATCGACATAAGAGCAGATAAATATGAGTTAGATGTAAATGCACTTCTGGTGGAAGGGAAAAAATTGAAGTTAAGATGTGATGATTTTGTAGATAGACTTGTAGGGATGAATAAAGGAATTGGTCTTAAGCAGCCCTCTATATGTTTGTGGAAATAAGTTTGGTAATAGAGGGTTCCAATCAGTGACCTGGGGCATCTTTTCTAGCCCAGCATTTCCATGTAGAGTAATAAATACCAATAGTCTTTTAATGCTTTTTATCAATTGCAGGGAGGTTCAGCTAGTGCACTAATCACCTGTGCCTTTCAGTTTTCACCTGCTTTCCTATTCCTTGGTCCTTGTCCTCTGTAGGCCTTCCTGGTTAGCTTAACTCCATTTTAAGTGTTATTCCTTTCTCTGGGTTTATCAGCCACATCCAGAAGCTTGGTATCTTGCCAGTGATTCCTGGTGAAAAAGACAAACACCCCCCAACAAGAGCACACTTATTATTAAATAAGTTCTACTATGGAAGTCATGTAGGAAAGATCTTTTAATAATTAACATTTGCAGAGGTGAGGTCAGAGGTGTTCTGAGTCTCTTGTGAGAAATGGGTTCCATCTTGCATGTTCTTCATTCATGATCTTACTTCCTCATTTTTGTATGTTTGCATAAAATGTCTCTTTGATTCAAATCAAAACTCATATTTAAGTTACATGAGTGCTGATGTCTGGATTATCTTAATCTACTAGCATTTAATGATAGGTAGGTTGTAGAAATTACTTAAATTTCAAGTCCTCAGCATTAGGGAAGCTTCTGCATAGATTCTGTGTTTGTTTAGTTAGCCTAGCTGTTAGGTAGGTTCAAATGAATCCAATACTTTTACCTAAAGCAAACTTTGGTTGAGAAACATAATACTGAATGCTCCATAATATTACTGTACCACCATGCTGCTGCACCTTACCCTTCAGCATGCAGGAGAAAGTTAATTTGCTTAACATTTACCAAGTGTGATCATCTTCTTTCAGCAAAAATGAAGAGAAGGACAGAACCTGAGTTTAGCAGTCCCCAAAAGAAGCAGAAGAAGAGGATAGAAGACTTGGGATTAACTCTCAGTTCTACTTCAGATGATGAAACTCAATTTAGTAATCATACCACTCAAGGTAAGGTTGGAGGTAAGGTATGTACTGCTGTAGGGAATCTAAATAATAACTAGGAATTGTACCCACATCTCCTAAATCCTAATCGATAGCCTGAACTTGAGTGGCATACTCTCTCTTTAGGAGAGAAAAAGTAAATAACTAAATTATTTCTGTTCACAACCTCAGATTAGCATAAATTTTTTAAAGCTTTTTAAAAATCTCATGTAAACAGTTTGGTCTGGAAATTGAATAAATTCAAACATAGAAAAGAGAATTTGAGGTAGATGATGCGTGCATGATCCAAAGCTGCCAAGATTTTAGTAATATATGTACAGCATTAATCCCTTCAGTCTCAGCAGTTATTTCTGTTTTGGGAGCTTTCAGTAGTGAGAAGTTGTGGGTGTTGTGCCATAAAGTAACGTCATAATTCCTCATTGTTTAAAGAAAATAAATTGGTAACCTTATCAGATTTTTGCAGATAGGAGAAGTTACATGAATGCAAAGGGCTGGGTTGGACTCCTACGTTGCAGCACTATCTCTTTTGCTGGCTTCATGTGATTTTTTTTTTTTTGGGGGGGATGTGGGACACTGAGAGCTCACAGGTGTCTAGCTTCAGAAAGAAAAACTGTTTCAGAGTTAACTAAACTAATTCCCTACATTTTCTCAAACCAGAGTGTTCTTTATCATCTGGAGCTTGGGGTATACCAAAGATGAGGCAAGTGCCCTATGTAATCGGTATCTGTTGCAGAGCACTTTAGACTCTCCCAGGGTGGTGCTTCAGGTGGCTGCATAGTCATGCCTACTACTTCTGAGTTGTGGAATTTCCCATGGTCATAAAGTGCTAGGGAAAAGGGGTCTGAACACATAAAGAGGCCTTCCTCTTGTGAAAATGGAAGGGAGTGTGTAAGGAGATGAGTAGGTCTAGTCTGGGAGTAGTAGTGACAGGGTATGGTGTGTATACCAGTCTGGCAAGGCTGGAGGTGAGTGAGGGGGTTAGAGGTGCAGGGTGTGAGTGCTCAGGTGGGGAATGCTGTGTGCACTCGTGGCTGAGTTAAAAATTGCAATATTTTTAGTTGGTTGGTTTGGTTTTTTTTTTTTACCCCTTTTGATTGTTGAGATCATATATGTGTCAAAATAGGCTGTGAGCCTTAATGTTTAAGAAACAAGTATTGATACAGTTCAACATTTTGAGTAGGGTTAATTGTTTAGTAGTCAGTTACACCACTGGGGTTTCTGATGAAAGAAAAGAGTTTGAGGGAGAGAAGTGATTTGAGGTCCTATGTCAGCTCAGCACAACTTAGCAAATCTTAAAACAAGAAGAGCTGTGAAGGGACTTTCTTGAGATTTATGTAGTGGGTGTTGTGTTTGAGGCACATCAAAATCCTCTGGAAAATAAGGCACAGATCAAAGGCAGAAAGCAAAGTTAATTGAAGCTGCATGTTGAAGAAGCAGAAAGCTGACCCTATAGCAAAATCCTTTGTGATCCTGTGCATGTTTAAGAACTTTGTGAAGGAGAGAGAAATGTAGCTTGAGTGACAGATGTTTGAAAATCAAGATGGGTATGCAATACTGCAAACACAAGTTACATCATAGCTTTCCTTGCCTCAAGCTGGAAGCCTCAAAGGTTCATACTGTAAAACTCTAATGTAGTAGTTACATTGGGATGCAAGTCCTCAGTCTTAAAAGCTGATAGTTCAGCGACAAGGATTAAGTGCACGTTGAAACGGTTTTACTTACAGTCATCTATTTCACTGTGATGTCTTCTGTTTTCAGTTCACTTTCTTTACTGGTTCTTCAGTTGTTCCCTGTTACTTCACTGATGCTCAGCTTTCAGTAATAGGAAAATACAGAGATCTGGGAGTTGGGAGAGAAAGAATCTGTGTTTTTTCTTAAATTGGAAAAACAGAAGTGTGGTGGTCCTTTCTAGGTAATTATAAGGTCTTGGGGGTTTTTTAACAGTTCTGTGGAAGTTTCCTTTTCAAGTGATAAACAAAATTAACTCTTAACAATTTTCTGCATTATCTCAGGGCAGCTTACATAATTCAACTTCTAGTTGTACGAAGTAGCACAGAATGATTTCTAGCACTTGGTGAACAAGGGAGACTGAGGAGGCAGAGATCCAATGGAGAGTGTGACTGTGCTTGCTGTGGATTTCTGCTCCAGTAGTCTGTGTGGCCTACTCCACAGCATTGACTTCAGTATGACTGGTGTGGTGCCAGACATATTTCAGGAAGGAAATTTGTGCCGTTGCTTCATCCTCTTCAGTGATGGTATTACAGGAGAAGTGGAAAGACTTGGTGGAAGGACATAGTACCCACCTGGTGTGGAGCAGGCCATGAGACAGATGATAGAACTGTCTTGATTCCTGCCCAGATCCCAGTTACATCCAGTCAAGAGCAAATAGGTTTGGGCATCTCACAAATGTAGAGCGTCAGCAAGGACTTTACAGCTCATGCAGGACTGGGTTCTTCTCAAGTAGATCCCAGGGTGCAGCTGGACATAGACAGAGCTTCATTGTTTGGTGCCTCTGAAGGCTTTGCTACATCAGTTTCAGGTGATCTTCAAGTAGCAGAAGTTTCTTTTGAGTGCTTGCTGTGTATGGTGGTGCTTATTACCTTGATTGGACCACTGACTTGATTAACTTCTGTCTCAAATCTTCATCTCTGTCAGGGTATTTTTCAACTAGATTGATGTCTTTTGACATTATCTTTCACATTATCATCAGTAAGCTCTCAGAGGTGAAAAACCCATCTCATTTGCTGTAGTGAACTTGTGGATCCTTGCTACTGAGGTGGACAGTGGAGTCAAACTGAAGTGTAATATGGGGAATTAGGGATTCAGCTCCTCCTTACTGCAGTTTTGGCCATTTGGTAGATGCCTGTGTACTCAATGTGGATTTTTAGTTAAGTTAGGGATGTGTTTACCCCTGTAGTTAGGTAGAGAACTGAGGAAAATCCCCAGTGTTTTATCAAGGTGTCAGTAATCATCATTATTCTGAGAGGAGAATCTCTGTTGACCTTTTCAGCTCTCCAGGCTCATTGCAAAGGTCAGGCACACCAGTGTACTGTCATGGTCATGCTGTGGCCTGCTTTACTATTGTAATGGGCTATTTACTATTGCCTGGTCCTTTGGGAGACTTGGAATATGTTGTCTCAGAGAGGTTGTGTGCATCGCTGAGACAAAGGGGCAGATAATCAGGTGTTAGTTCAGTGGGATATTTTATATTGCAACTGTGTGCTTCCCATAGCACATTTGAGATACTAAAGTGTCCTCCCTCTCTGTGAGAGGATTTAATGAGTTATATTGTATAGTTCTTAATGTGATTACTGAGATGTTTTTCTTCCATTTCTTTTTATTTTCATACTCACTTTTCTGACTTCTTGTTGTTTTCAGAGTCTTCCAGTAGCAGTAGTGGTTCTGACAGTGAGAGTGATGAAAAAAGACCAGTCTTCAGCAATGAGTTCAAACAAGACTCTCTTGTGGAGGGAACTTCGTCTCGCTACTCAATGTATAACAGTGTTTCCCAAAAGCTCATGGTAGGTCAAAGTAGTTTTGAACCAAACTGTTAAGACCTGATGAGAACAAAGTGAAAAGATCTGTCTGTTTTAAGAGATTCTGATACTGCTCCTCCTTGTAGCAGGGTTCTCTGCTTCTTTGAGCCAGCTACTAAGCAATTGAGGGAGGCTGAGAGAGCTTGGCTGAAGGGGACCTGTTAAACCTTTCCATGGGGGTAGGTTAGCTGTACCTGTCTTTGTCAAGTTAGAAGTTCAGTCTTTTGCTAGAAACTGGGAAGTGCTTGCTGCTACTAGGAGGGGCAACAGAGAGATGCTGCCTCTCAAGGAGGTGGAACGCTGCTGACCAGCAGGATCATACCTCTACACAAAGAAAGAACTTTCAGCTCTTGCTGAATTCAAAACTCAATGGGATCAAGAGGCTGAGAGTTGCGGATTGTGCCTGTCTGTAGATAAATCCTCTTGCTGATAATTCAGAATCTCTCCACGTGCCTTTTTGGCACTAGGCTCTTTGGCACCAGTTTGCTGATTCTAGCACAAGGCTGTCTTTCACTTGGAGGGTTCTGTCCCGAGCCAGTTAGGATGCATGCTCCCAATTATCACAGTATAGGAGCTTTAACTACTGAATTTGGGATGCTTTTGTTTGTATGGCCTCATAAATTTTAATATAAAGATTGATGTGATATCAAGTCTGGGTGAATGATTTGGCAGCATTAGGTAAGTAAAAGGAAAACAGTCCTTGATTAGTAGATGTTCATAATTCTGTTCTCAGAACACTGATGCATAACAGGCTTGGTGGCTGTCACATTTGGTGCACATATTTAAGGTCTGATTCAGAGCCAGGTAGCAAAGGGAACGGGCAAACACCATACACCTTTGTATAAAACCTGTCAGATATTGTTGTGTTGTTTTTCATGCAGACTGGTAATAAACAATGTTGCTTCTTACAGGAAAGAGTCTATGGGTAGCATTCATTCAAAGTGAAACAATCCTTAAGTCTTTTATTTACTTACTGTCTTGCAGATGCAGGCTGGAGGGAATGAAATTTACTTCATTCATGCTTTTTGTTGTTATTTTGTTGCTAAAGTCTATGAAGAGAAAAACCTGAAAAACTAGTAGTTAATGAACATATTTATTTTAATCTGAAATGAGCGTGTGTTTTGGGAGCAGTGTGTCTTGTATTCCTCCTCTGAGTTTTGGGTGAAGTTTTAACTGATGCTTGAAATGTATGTGAGTGTGTGTACACAACAAAGAATATCATCACAACATGATTTTTTTTCCTGTGCCAGCATCTTATATTCTATGAACCTTCCATGCTTACTGAACACTGTGATGAATGGATCCACGCTCCTCCCTGCTTCTCCCTCTGAGCAGACTGTTCCTGCGTTACTGAACCTTTTGTAATTTGCTGTCATCTCAGACATCATTCTTCAGATCTACTGTTATTGTGTCCTGCCTCGGTGAAGTGAACTCAGTATCAAGTTCTGAAAGCCACAGCTGAGATTAAAAATGCTTAGTGTTTTCAAGTCTTTTCAGGGTGATGTGCCATTTTGCAGCTAGTCTTTGACCCCAGTAGTAGTACATAAACTCAAGTCCACTTGCCTCAGTGTGCTCCCTTTGCTTTCCTTATAGGCCAAGATGGGCTTCCGGGAAGGAGAAGGTCTGGGAAAATATGGCCAAGGCAGGAAGGATATTGTTGAGGCCTCCAATCAAAAGGGAAGGAGAGGCTTTGGGCTGACCCTCAAAGGGTTTGATGGGGAGCTTAATATTGATTGGCAGGATGAGCCAGAGGTAAGTATTTCCTGTTTTGAATCCCTTTTCTTTTGCTATGTTCAGGATTTGCCCTCTGGGAATGATGTTTAGTGTTGTCTGATACAACTGGCAACCATTAAGTGGCTCTGCTGCGTAGACCCAGGCCTTATTTTTGTCCCAGAACAGCAGAGCAAAACTTGCTTTCTGACACTTGTATTTATGTTCTGGCGTAAAAATGGTTTCAGATGGATTGTTGCTGTGCTCTGTAGGATTTGATTCTGAGTTTTTAGTAGTGAATGTAATGGAAATTGTTACCGAGCTCTTTTGGGTCTACAGATTTTATTTTGTATATATTTTTTCATGCCTATATAGGTGATTTAAAAAAAAAAAAAAAAAAAAAAAACAACAAACTCACAAACCCTTTCTGGGTGTATTTCGTAGTCCCAAATAAAATGCTCAGATGTTCTATTCCTTTGTCTTGTTAAACACTACAATGGGAAAGAATGCTGGGAAATAGAAACAGATGTTGTCAGTAAAGTAAAGCCCAGTTTTGATATTACTTGGTGCAAAATAGATGCTGTATGTTTGTATTTAAAAAGAAAAAAACCAAACCACAGCACTGAATCCTAGGGATCTGGAGGCTGGAGAGTAAGCCACAAGGTCCCAGCCATTGTCAGCCAAGGGCAACAGTGCTTCTCAAGTCACGTATGGTGCATGTTACAGTACTTTGCTTTCCAGTCTTTGAATCGTTTTCAGCAGATGAAAATAATATCAGAGGTTATTCCTTGAGAGCCAGGAATTTGAGAGATTTTTTGTGGGCTTATTGGGTTAGGTCTCATTCTCCAGTATGTTTCTACATCTCACAGCAGTTGAGTGTTCTGTATGATTAACCCTTGTGGATGATACCACTATAATAAATATCAGTAAATCTTACCAGTCCCTCTTTTGGAGGAGTAGGATCACTTTGATCTTAACTGCTAAAACAATTCCTTCCCAAGATTATAAAAATTGTTCAAAGCCTGAGTTAAGTTTTGGAATGAGGGGGCCTTTTGAAAGGAACTGGGGAAAAAAATGCTTAAAGCACCATCAGGAAGTGTGTTTTTTTGGCAGCTGTCTCTCTTGCAGTGTCTCTAAAATGTATTTTAAGTTGTACTAGGCTTTTGCTAGTTCTTGGTTATTTATCAAACTAATGAGGGGAAAGTGCTGTGGGTTTTTCTGTGGTGGAGGTTTTAAATTTTTTTTTATTTATTATTTTAAAATCTTATATCCAAGCAAATAAAACATGCTTTAGACTAGGAGAAAAAGACTCTACAGTTGGCCTTAAAGTAATGACACAACCCCTTATGCTAGAATGAGGAAGCACGCTTTTGGGGAGCAATTAGTTGTTAAATTTTGCCGTCTTTGGCTCTTCTCATGTCTTGTGCTTGCAGCCCAGTGCCTACGAGGAGGTGGACTGGTGCCCTGAGTGTACTATGAAAATCCCTGACGCCCAGGAACTGAAGGAGTGGATGACCGTGGGGAAGGTAATTCTTTAGATCTCAGTACTTACCAGCCTAAGCAGACACAGGGCTACTTAGCCTGAAACAATTGTCTTGTCAAAGAGTTATAGAATAACTTAGGCTGGAGGGAACCTCTGGAGATTTCTGGTGCAGCTTCCTGTTTAAAGTGGAGCCAGCTAGGTCAGGTTGCTTAAGGTCTTGTTTGAGTATTTGTTTTGTGTTACTTCCAATGATGGAAATTTCACAACCTGTTTGGTCATCTGTTTCAGTGTTTGATAAACCAGCTGACAAAAGAAAATTTCTGTATGACCAATTGGCATCTTTTGGGTTGCAGCTTATGTCCATTGTTCTTGTTCTGTTGCTGTCAGTCTTTAAGTTTGGATCAGTCTTCCCCATTTCCTGCCATTAGGTGCTTGTAGACAGTAATAGGATCTCCCTCTCTCCATTCTGAACAAACAGTTCTCTCTGTCTCTTCTCATAACACTGGGTACTTCTGCAGCCTTGTCATCTTGGTGGCCCTTTTGCTGGGCTTGCTCCAGTACATCTCTGCTGGGGAGTGCTAAACTGGATGCAGTGTTTCATGTGTAGTCTCAAGCTAACAGAGCCTCAGCCTGCTGGCCCTGCTTTTGCTAATACAGCCTGCTATGTGGTTGGCAGCCTCAACTCATTACTGGTGCTTGTTGCATTCTGAAACAACTGATAGCATGTTTGCTAATTATCTGTGTTCTTGTCACGTTCCAGAGGAAGATGGTGATTGAAGATGAAACGGAGTTCTGTAGTGAAGAGCTTTTACATAATGTCCTGCAGTGCAAGGTGAGTCCCCCTTTTTAGAGAGGAATTGAAGTTTTGGGGAAGAAAGTTAAAGAAATAATTGAAGAGGATGGTGTAGTTTACTTAAGTTATTGGCAAGAGCTCTGAACATCCTCTTTCACCTCCATGCCACTGGTATGACCTAATATCCTGATTGTTACTGTCTGTTCAGTAACCTGTTTTGCACATCAGCCTCCAAAGAGGTGAATGAAAACAGTCTCCCTTTTAGTCCAGCTGAAGGTCTGAATACTTGAAAAGGCTAAGGAAATAAGCTGCCTTTCCTTTCTTCTGCGTTCTACCTTCTCTCCTAGATTTTATGCCCTTGCAGTAGAGTCTGAGTGTGTGTATGTGTATGAGAGAAATACCTTAGGCTGTGACTGGTTTTAATGTGAGCAGAATCCTTTAGTGTCACTAAATTTGCTTAAGAAATAGTGTGGCTTAGAAGAGTGAATATCACTGTGACAGAAAAAACCATTTTGTATTGGTGAAGCAAACCCTGTACAGAGTTTGCTGTCAAGGAGATAGAAGCATGAGGATAGGCTCGTGCCCTCCTAGCCGTCAAGCCTGTGACAGGTCCAAATTTTGTTTCTGTTTGTTTAGAGTGTATTTGATGAGCTGGATGGAGAAGAAATGCGTCGAGCACGAACAAGGTCTAACCCCTATGAGATGATCCGTGGAGCTTTCTTCCTGAACAGGTTTGCAAAACTTCTGATTGCATAGCCCCTTTCACATTTCTCTCCACTTTCAGCCTTGCAAGCCAAGGTTGAAACTTAATAGATCCCTACTTATGTATTCACAGGGCTGCAATGAAGATGGCAAATATGGACCATGTCTTTGACTATATGTTTACAAACCCTAAGGACTTCCGTGGGGTGAGAAACTCTATTTAACTTCCGAACAGCAGTTATTTCTCAGAGAATGGAGCAGGTGGGGATAAAGGAGAATCCTCAAGATACTAGCTGGGAAAAGAGGTGTTTGAAGGACTTTTCTGAACAGTGCAGTTTATGGTGTGTATAGTTCAACTGATGGAGCTGTTACTGGGTCAGTAGAATTTCCTCAGTTTCCCTTTTCAGATACCTTTGACAAAGGAGCGAAGTGCAGAACTGCTTTACTTTGCTGATGTGTGTGCTGGTCCTGGAGGCTTCTCTGAGTACGTCTTGTGGAGGCGGAAGTGGCACGCAAAAGGATTTGGCATGACCTTGAAAGGACCAAATGATTTTAAACTAGAGGACTTCTATTCTGCTTCCAGTGAGCTCTTTGAACCTTACTATGGTATGTAGTACATGCATGAGTGTTACCTGATGTTTTTGCTTATGCAGCAGCCTCTGACTCAGAAGTGAGGATACTATTAATACCAGCACAGGGATTTAAGAGAACCCCATTTATAGGGACCCATTTTGCAAGGTAGAGGGGGCTGTTACTGAGAAAGGTGTTCAGATTGGTGAGCTTGTGTATCAAGTCATATTTCTGCACTTATTTCCAGTCTGCCCTGGGAACGTGTGTCTCATGCTAATAGTTGATACTTGAGTGCTTTGCTCATCTGAAAATTGTAGAGTGCTTTAAGGTTGCTTGAGAGTATTTTTCTCACTTCATTGATGTTGGCCTGAAATGCAGTGAATGAGGTGACTTATAGAACGATTTGGGTTGGAAAGGACCTTAAAAATCGTCTAGCTTCAGCCATGGGCAGGGACACTAGAGCAGGTTGCTTAAAGCCCTATCCAACGTGGCCTTGAACACTTCCCTGAAGGGAGCATCCACAACTTCTCTGGACAACCTGTTCCTGTGTCTCACCACCCTTAGAATAAAGAACTTCTTCCTAATACATTATCGAAATCTACCCTCTTTCTGTTTAAAACCATTACCCCATGTCCTATCATTACAGTGCCTGATAAAGAATCCCTCCCCATCTTTCCTGTAGGTCCCCCATTAAGTGCTAGAAGGTCTCCATAAGGTTTCCCTGGAGCCTTCTCTTCTCCAGGATGAACAACCTCAGCTCTCGAAGCCCGTCCTTGCAGGGGAGGTGCTCCAGCCCCCTTTGTTGCCCAAGGATCTATTAGCAGAACCAGACAGAAACCTTACTTGCCTGACTGGCAGTATACTTCTATGTCACACCTCCCTACCTCTGCTCTGATAATTGACTGTGGTCTCTTAGTAGAGTTAAATAAAACAAATTTGGGCCAGAGGCTGTATCTGAATCATCGTGACTAAAAGAAGCTGCTTAATCCAACGATGTTTAAGCTGACATATTGTACCTTGCTTTGAGACAGACTGAGCAAGCGTACACAGACAATTACTGCATCTTGCCTCACCGATGGTAACTTGTTAGGCTTGCTGGTGTGTTTGAGCCCTCTGCATAGTCTCTAGGAATAGGAAGGGAAATACAATGATTGATAGTATACCTGCTTCTTATTACAGGCTGTTGAAGGGAAACTTGAGTGTGACTGTCCTGTAGAGAACGGGGTTTGCCTTTTCATTGTTGTCTTCTTTTCTTTCTTCCCCTGCCGCTTTTGACACCTGACCATGAACTCCTAGAGAAAGGATTAGATCTGTCAAAGGAAGGTTCACAGCAAGGCAGATGAACACATTGTTCTAATTGTTGCAGCATTTGAATCTTCATAACACTGCAAACTGGAGAGGAGGAGATACCTGGAGAAATGAATAGCCCAATAACTTTTGTGCATTTTCTTGATCCTTTCTGTCTTTTATGCTATAAAGTCTAGTGAGATGTGTACAAACTCTCATCCAGTGATGGGAAAGTAGTAGACTGTTGTGGTATTTGTGTTGTGAAGAATGGTAACAAATTCTACCATCACTTCACTTACTGGCAGGATGATTGATGAAGAATTTAGCTGTCAAAGCATTATCATGCATCCTGATCTCTCCTGCTTACTAGTCCTCCAGTTCAATTAATAGAAACTGTATTTGTAGAATATGCAGTAGAAGTTCAGGCTGCTTCAAATTCAGAATTGACAAGCTCTGGAATACACCTTAGACTAGCTTTATAAAAAAAAAAACAACCTGGGGGACAATGTACCTCTTTTTTTTTTTTTTTTAAAGAGTCACATGGGAAAACTATGATCATTCATGCACAAACTATTTTCCTTTCCCTACTCCTCTTATAAACCTGTTTGCAGGGGTTTCTGGGGGTTTCTTTTTAAATTTCATATTGCATTGTGTTTGGAAACAAAGAATTGTGTTTCTTTGGAATGATTTGAATTCTTAGAAAGTTGCCCAATTTACATGCACAATGTAAATAATTTTGCTTGTCTGTGAAAGTGTGTTAGTAACAGGTGAGGTGTGCAGTGAGATTGAACCTTAACATTCTTAGGTTCAGCTCTGTCACTTCTTCCTCGGCTGAGACGTGATGTAGTCAGCTCTCATCTCAGAGGAGTGCAGTGAATGGTTTGCCTTTTGCTGAGACTAATGTACCACTCATCGCTTGAGCATATGGCTTTGTTTAGCCCTGACCACACAATCAGAATAATTTTCCTAAATTAACAAGCATCTTTGGTGGTGAACAAGGGAATGTGTTAGTGCGTATTCGCCTATCAAGGTCTGTGTAATTTCTGACTGAATGTTGATTGAATATAATAGATCACCTGCACATACTGATCTTTTTTTCTGTACTTGCAAACATGGTAATTGTCTTTTCCCTTTAGGAGAGGGAGGGATTGATGGAGATGGAGACATCACTCGCCCAGAGAACATTACTGCTTTCCGGAATTTTGTGTTGGACAATACTGATCACAAGGGAGTGCATTTCTTAATGGCTGATGGGGTTGGTCCATTTCTTTTTCTTCCTGTGCTAAAAACTGTAATCCTGTAGCCAAAACTGATATTTCAATCTGCATACAGTAGGATATTTGACAGGTGTCTGTAGATATAATGTGGAATTCTTGAAGGCTTGCCATTAATGTTCCTGGTGACAGTGTTTTTTTATCTTAAAGAAACAGCAATTATCACGATTCAGTGATTTAGCTATACAGAATCTTTTGCTTGACCAACAGATTTGTGGTGATACTAATCATGTGCTATGTGCTTTACAGGGTTTCTCAGTGGAGGGTCAGGAGAATCTGCAAGAAATCCTAAGCAAACAGCTCATGCTTTGCCAGTTTCTTACAGCATTGTCCGTTGTCCGGACAGGTATGTTTTATCCCTCCATAGTCTTCCCCCTTCTCTAAGGTGTGGGTGGCATTGAGGAAGGATGCTGTACAAGTTTTATTAACATGCCACATGGTCCTCAATTCAGAGAGGCGAAGTTGCGCAGAACTGAGTGTACGTATACGTCCTTAGATGGCCGTCACAAGGCTACGAGAACTGGGGCAGAAAAATAAGATCATCTATGTCTAGTTTGCTTTAATTAAAAGCATGAGGTAAAATGCATTAGTTGAAAAGTCTTACAGTGTGTTATGTAACTGTCTTGGACTAAGGTCACTAGTGTCATAACTGGAGGGTATATCTGAGTTTTATGGCACTAGCTGTACCAGCTGCTTCTTGAATATTCTAACAGGCTTGTTGGGAGAGAAAGTGGTGTTTATCCGGTTCATCCTTCCCTCTAACTTGTGGCTTTTTCTCCTTTAAGTCTGCCATCTCTGTGATTAGAACATTGTCTTAGTTGTACCTCATTGTCAAAGGAAGGATGTTACAGCTATGTCTGGTTTTGATGGCTCCTTTCTTCTGCAGAGTGTAGTTAGCATTCTGCACTGATGAAGGAGATAAACACTAGTTATCATTTCTCTTGTGCCCTGTGTTTAGAAGTACCTGAGGCAATGGTCTACATAGCAGTAGTCTCAAATATGATACGGTAAAAGGAGCAACCTTCTTTAAGTCTTTCCTGTGTGGGTAGATAAAGCTCTGTAAGAATGACTGCTTTTTGCTTGGGGAAATTGGAAATCTTGTTTGAAAGCAAGGGGTAGCATAGATTCTTTTCTTTCTAGATGTTGAGTTGTTTTCTCCTCCAGCCTGAGGTTTCTTGTTGCTCCTATTAGAGCTCCTCTCCCACTGAGGTTTTTGCATAGCATGCTGCTATGCCATAGGGCACAGTTTTGGCCTGGAAGAAGAGAATGGGGGATGGATAGAAGGTTTGCTTGTGAGACAGCGTGCATACTGATTTGATCCTGGTCAGGCAGATGCTTTTCTCTTTGCTGCAGAGATATGGTGATGATGGTTCATGAAGCCCTGCTGGCCCGCTTCATGACTGTGTTTCAGATACTGTTTAATCACTCTTCTGCAGAAGAGGTTATTGAGGTGCCTGGTATCTGCTTGTTTCCTTATAATCTGCTGGTATCAGTGTGCTTCCTCTCTCTTTTCCAGGAGGACATTTTGTCTGCAAAACTTTTGACTTGTTTACCCCCTTCAGTGTGGGACTTGTTTACCTGCTGTATTGCTGCTTTGAGCGAGTGTGCATCTTTAAACCCGTGACAAGCCGCCCTGCTAACTCAGAGAGGTGAGATTCTTGAGTATGAGGGACTACTAAAGAAACCTTGTGTTCTAAATACAGTGATAGATGGATTTGGATAAGTCTAGTGGAAGCTCTGACCAGACACAATTGGCAACTGTCTTGGAGGAGGAAACATTTTAGATGCTTAGCAAATTATGTTGTTTGACAAGATAAAGAAGATATTTGTCAAATTACCATTTTGGGGAGAAAGCAGCAGAACTGAATACGTAATAAATTCTGTTTTGTATGAAACAATTACAGGTCCAATGAAGCTAGAGCATATTATGTGTATTATTGTTGTACCTGTCACATTTAGCAGAATTGGTTTACTACTCGAGGGAGATCTGTGGGGTTTTTCAGTAGGATCGATTTTCCCAATCTTTCCAGAGCATAGAAAATGTATGACTTTGTGATTGGTGAGATTGCACCTTCCTAGGGATACCCAGGAGGAAGTAATTGCTGGGATTTGGGAAACTGTCCTGATAATAGGAGTGTGGCAGGAAAGTTGGCTGTGTGGATAAACTCAACTGCATGCTCTCTCTGCCTTGTTCTGCAGGTATGTGATATGCAAAGGATTAAAGCTAGGGATTGATGATGTGCGGGACTACCTCTTCACGGTGAACATCAGACTCAACCAGCTGCGCAACTCTGATGTGGATGTGAATCTTGTCGTCCCATTGAACGTGATCAAAGACAACCAGGATTTCTGTGGCTATGTTGTCCGGTCCAATGAAAAGTGAGTGCCTGTGGACAAGGAAGGCTGCTGGTTGTAGACAGGTCAACCATTATGGCTTTCAGTTGTAGCTTCTTGCACTCATGAAGGTAATTGCTGCTGCTGCTACGCTGCTCTGCTTTTGCTCCCTGAGAGGCTTATAGCAGAGCAAAGGCACCCTCTGCACAGGTAAATGCTATATACTGTTAGGGACTGTTTGGCCTCCAAGTACCATGTAGAAAAGAAAGGAGGTTACTGCCTGGTTCTTTCCAATGGTCATCCTGTCACACTGAATCATGTTGACAATGATCCATCACTGCTTTAAGGATCAGACTGGCTTCCTCCTATTGTCCCAGCACTCTTCCTTGTTTTGAACAGTAGAACAACCTTAGTGGTGGCTAACTTGCTCCCTGACTGAAACTTGTCCTCTCTTCCAGCCACTGCAGAGTTCAGATAAAGGCACTGGCCAAAATTCGTGCCTTTGTTCAAGACACGTGAGTATATTCTTCTGGCTTTCAGGGAGAATTGAATTAACCTACTATAAATGAATTGCTTTGCTGCCCTTTAATGGGTTCTTGATTTGAGCTGGTACCTGGCTTGGCCTCTGAAGCCAGGAAAATGAATAGTGCTTTTAGGTAGCTCAGTTTGTGTTATGTTTGTTTCGAGTTATTTGCAGAAATGTGTGGGTGGCTGGAGGAGTCCTGAAAGTTGATGTCCTATTGTCACCCTTATGGAGAAGGCTTCCATGTATTGCATGATTTCTGATTACCATAAGTGGGCCTGCTTCTTAGCAGGAATGTAAGCAAGATAAGTTGCAGCTGGTATGTTTAATTTTACATTAACCATGTGAGTTGGGTGTGGTTCATAGCTTTTCATTTTCCAGGGGCAATTCAAAGCATCTAAGTTACATACCTAGAATTACCTAAAGTTTATAATGTGAATTTCTTGGGTAAAACTAAAGTCATTGCAATGTGTAGCTGTTTCCCTGGCATGACTTTTCTGTTCAGGTGTCATTTGGAGATAATACATAGCAGAAAGTTGAGTGAGTCTGGTAGCCAGGGATTATTGTAGAGTTAATCTTAACATTGACGCTTTTTTTGTGTGGCCTTCAGCAAGTCTTCACCCCTATTTGTAAACAGGGCTATGTATCCAGCTCTTGGAGATTAACAGAAGTTCATACTGATGCATAGCTGCTTTGAAAATATTGATGCCTAGTGGTACTTTCATGTGATCAGTGATGGCTGCTCATCAGTACTGCAGATCATGAAACAAACCTAAACATGGGGATTGGAGATGGGTGGAGGGTGGAGAGGGAAAGCAGCATCTTCTTATGTGTAACCTGTTGAAGAACAGTGCATGCTTGTCATTCCCAAACCAGCCACCAAAAGATGCAAGTTTTGTAGGGCTGGGATATGTAATGCTGGAAAAGCAAGGATGTTTCAACATCTTAACGGTCTGCTGGCTTTCTCTAGAACGCTGATTGAGCCACGGCAGGCTGAAATCCGAAAGGAGTGTCTCCAGCTGTGGGGGGTAAGTAAGCTGCCAAGCAGGGAGGTTGTTAAGCTGTCCTTCCTGTGGTGAAACAAGAATGAAGTTTCAGTAGAGATAGGACTTTCTAGCCAGAGGTTTAATATGTTGTGGGAAACTAAGAGACCATTTCAAGCTATTTATGTAAGGAAACATGATGTTTCTGACTCATTATGTGTATGGCTTAACTGAGCAGGCTTCTTTGCTGCGGTTGAGAATATTTCATCATGCACAGAGTGAACTCAGCCCCTAGTTCCCAAGCAGCAGAGCTCTCCAAAAGGTCATGTTTTATGTGTGCATTTTCTCTTTTCTGAGACTTTTCCTACAGTGGGGCCATAGATATGGCAGTCAGTTTGACAGACTAATTGTGTGTCTTCAGTGAAACTATTTCATTAAAATATGCAGGAAATTAAAGATGTAGCCTGAAACTTCCTGAAGTTGCCTGTTGTTTCCCGTGAGATGTGGTATGCCTACGTTAAATTTGCAAAACATAGGAGACCTTTTATTTGCTAGATGACTTCTCCAGCAATTGGAATCTCAAGAGGAGGAATTTCAGGGGGCAGGATGCTCTGTCATGTATTGAAAGTAGAGAGGTTCCTTTGAACGTGCCAAAGTGTAACACTTATTATCAATCATTTGGATTTGTTTTCAGATTCCTGATCAGGCTCGTATTGCTCCTTCATCTTCAGATCCCAAGTCCAAGTTTTTTGAGCTGATCCAGGTGAGGCATTACCCAGAAGCTTGTTCTGAGCCCTTTCACCCAAAAAAACCTTTTCTCCATAGGAATTAAGAGATGAAGAAGTTACTCCTGGAGTATTGCTTCATGTAGAAGTTGCATTCACCTATCTGTTGATGTATTGTGTATAATTTGCCTTTTCCATACTTTGCTATTTAGGGCACAGACATTGATACCTTCAGTTACAAACCCACTCCTCTGAATTCTAGTACGCTGGAGAAAATTCGCCAAGTGTTTGATTACAGGTGCATGGTGTCTGGAAGTGAGCAGAAGTTCCTCTTGGGGCTAGGGGTAAGTGCTGAGAACAGTCTGGGAGTTTTGCTGAGTTCATTTCAATGTTACTATTCTGCCTTGCAGTTTCATCCCATCCTTTCTTGTTCTTCTTAAGGGCCAGAAAGGTTCCCTATCAGCAGTCCCTGAGACTGCTAGTTATTTTATGTTTCTTTCTTTTGACTTCACTGCTTTTCACACTAACTAACCTTGTTTTCATAATCGCAGAGTATGCAGACGCCTGTCCTCTTGCTTTTGTGTCTAATTATATTCACTGTCCTTTTAAAGGTGTTCTATTTCTATTTCTTTATCCGGGTATGAAAAGTCACTGGTGACTAGAGTCAGTGTTTTTGTTCCTTTGCTTTGAGATTAAGGTTCTTCCTTAAAACTTCTGACAAAGAAACTTCCTGTGACAGCCTAGGACAAAATGATTCTCTGAGGGCTGCTCTACAGTTAGAGGTCTTTCTTCCACCCATGCTGTCATGAAGCTCTGTCTGAATCTGACTCTGCCTTGTACACACAGAAATCACAGATCTACACCTGGGATGGTCGCCAGTCAGATCGCTGGACAAAGCTGGATTTGAAAACTGAGCTGCCACGAGATACCCTTCTCTCTGTGGAGATTGTTCATGAGCTGAAAGGAGAGGTAGGAGGCTATTCTCTCCCTTACCAAGTGGCTGCAAATGTAATGAATAGTTTCACCTGTTCATTGTTAGATACTGCAGAATAAATATTCCATCTGTTGCAGGTGCGAGGTTTTGGGTTTTGGTTTTTTTTTTTGTATCTGTTCTTTAGAGAAACTGTTTTGGATTAATTTCCTTCTTTCTTTTCGGTGCTACATATATGAACATTATTTTGAAGGTACTTCAGACCCGACACACTGCTCTTGTCCTGTGTGCAGCAGCAGATGACATTGCCAACATGAATTAATGTGTTTTGTGGCTCTGAGTACTACAGCTCAGTAGTGATTGCAGGCCTTGCAAGAAGATTCTTATGATATGTTCACAATGTAGGGTATTGCTGCCTGGGAGTTTGCCTGCCCTCTGGCACCTCAGATGAGGATGGCATAGTGCACTGGGCTTTGTGCTGTGGTACCTCATAAGGCACAGGGAGCTGCTGGTGGCAGCTATGGTCCTGCCCTCTCTTCCTCCCCTGAGACAGAACTGTGTGGCTGAGTTACACCAGTTCTCAGAGGATGACATGTTACCGTACAAAAAGCGGCAAGGAATTTGTGTGCTTCTAATATCTGGAAAGGTGCTTTCTTGATTGAAGAGAATGATGTCCTGTCAAAAAATGGGCTATAAATCAAAGCTGAAATAGTAACGGTCTGAGTAGTAAGTCTCTCTATTGCCCTCCCTAGGGGAAAGCCCAGCGGAAGATCAGTGCCATACACATCCTTGATGTCTTGGTGCTGAATGGCAATGATGTTCGAAAGCAGCATTTCAACGAGAGGTATGTCGGATCTGGAGAAGCTTCTTTCTTGTATGTGTGTAGGAGTGACTGGGAAACAGTGTTTACACTGAAAGCAGAATGCTGAGCACAGGGAGGCAAGTGCATTCAGCTGGAACACTGCTAAAAGCAACTGTGAATGAACGTGCTCTGAAGTGCATGTAGCCTTTTCCAACAGTACCTTTTCTGTGTATGAGGGCAGGTCTGGCTCCTTTCTTAGTCTGGGGTGAGCCAGGCACAGTGAGTGACCTGAGCATCCTGGGAACATGCATAAGCTGATAACTGATGGAGGAAGAAGGAACAAGCCTCTCTGTTTCCTTCCTCAGGGCTGTGATGTGTCTACCAGTCCTACTTCCCTGCTGATACATCAGTGTGTTTAGTAGCATGTGGGCTTGTAGAGAAGCTATAGAGACCGCTTCCTAATGGATAAAAGGCAGTGCTACTGGGCATGGAACTGGGAGGACAGGGTAAAAAAAGTCTTGCTCAGTACCCATTTGGCTAGCAGTGGAGGCAGCCTGAAGCTGTTACTTCCTGCTATGCCAAAGATCTCACTAAATCACTGGACTGTCCTTCTGTTTTCATTCAGGATTCAGCTGGCAGAGAAGTTTGTCAAAGCTGTTTCTAAACCTAGCCGGCCAGATATGAACCCCATCCGGTGAGTGACAACTTCTTCCCTCAGCCTCGCATGCTTTGGTTTCAGTGTGTTGGAGGATGAAGATAAGGAGCTGAAGAGTTAAATTTCAAGCAGAAATTCAGTTTTGTTATATTCAGTGGAAAGAGGCTAAAAGCCTTTTTAAAATATTTAAGAAAAAGGTTGATAGTGCAGAAGTTGTGGCTTCCTTTTGTCTATCAGTCATGTTTTCATCATAAGTGGATTGGCTGTTGCTGATGTCAAATACGTGCTATAGTAGGTCTAGCACCCAGTTATATTAATCTTGCAAAGACTTCTGTGTCCTTGTCTGCCCAGAAGGATCAGCAGTGGTACAGAGATGCTGACTGTTAGTAGATAGATGAAAGGCTGACCAGCATTTACAATCTCCAAATGGTTAGCCTGAGGAGAAGGCTTTAGTTAGAAGCCCAAGAAAGTTCCTGATAAAGGGCTTCAGTTCTGGCTGCTTCCTGACCAACCTTTCGTTAATTCTGCTCTTGTGGAGCAGAAGAGCACCATTGTGCTAGGTATCAGATAGGTATTGTGGACAAAACAGCTTCTGTTTTGGAAGCTAGAAGTGCCATGATACTGTGGAAGAAGCTGGAGGAAGAGAAGGAGAATGTTTTCTTTGGTGGCTTAATGAAAGCTACAGAGTGGGATCTCAGTTATACTCTGGAGGAGCTCAAAATATTGGGGAGGGCTGAAGGTGAAGTGAGAAGGAGAGCTATAGGAACAGGCTGTAGGGTTTTCCTTTGCCCTTGTGAAAATGTGTTCAAATTGCTCTTTGAAGCTTGATGCTTGTAGCAGTATGTAGGAAACAGGTGGTTGGGGCATTAGATCAGAGACAGAATGGTGACTCCATATCATCTTTACTGATTTAACAACAACAAAAAACACCCACCAAAATAAAAAAAACACAAACAAAACCACAAAAAACCAAACAAAACAAAAACAAAAAAACCCAAACAAAACAAAAAAACCACAACAACAACAAAAGCTGTTTTTTACCTCAGGGTAACTATAGTTTGTGTCATCCCTGAGGATAAAAATGGTGAAGATTTGGCACTTCAGTTTTACTGTGAAGCCAGCATGGTGAGGCCAGAACCTGCCTGGGACTGACCTCAGTGAATTTACTTCATGGGAAAACAAGAAAACAAAAGTGCCCAACTTTCATTGTTCTTCCTCTTCTGTACACTCAGTCTGAGGTAAATATGCACAGCTTCCTTAGCAGAGAGGAAGCTCACTCGTATGCTGCTTACAGTAACCCAGCCATGAGCATGCAGGTGTCAGGCTTTCTCCAGTCAGGAGAAACAAGGCACTGGAGCATAAGATTGAGGAGAAAGGTGAACTTCTGTCATGCCTGACCACCTCATGCTATACAAAATGAATTGTTTGACTGCTCCCTGTAGCTGAGATAGCAAAAAAGAGGACAGTTCAATTTTTGTTGAAATAACATTTTCGCCTTCCCTCCCACCCCTTCTCAGAGTGAAGGAAGTGTACAGATTGGAGGAAATTGAGAAGATTTTTGTGAGGTAAGTGACTGGCACTTTGAGGTTGTTGGCCACCAGCGCTCAGGAATGGGAGCAATGTGCTGATGATCTATGCTTGGGAAGTCCTGGAGAAATTGCTGTTAAAGCTCCTGCAGCTGGTGTCTGCTGTTCTGAGATGTTGCTGTCCCAGAACATCATCCTGCTGAGTTCTAATGCCATAGATGTGGCCAATGCAATTTACAACAGTACAAGTAGCAATGGCACTGGAGTTTGTGTGCAGAACTGTCAGTGTCTTGAAAGATTAAGAGTTCATACCTGAAATGGGAACCCCATCTAGTTTAAGTGTGGTAAATCATCACAGATCCTTCATTGTGACACTCAATTTGCTACTTGATCTAGACAGCTCTGGCTGTTTTCTCTAGCCGTGTGGGAGAGGCAAGAGGCTGCGTTCTCCAGCATGTGATCATTCTGTCCTGTCATGTGGGGGGAGCTGTCAGTTTTCAGTGTGATGCTCTGGAGAGGGTATGCAGGTGGCACACTGTATGCAAGATGATGGTAAAGGAAGAAACAGGGAAGCTCTATCACTGCCTTCTCTCAATGTTTAGGTTAGAGATGAAAATCATCAAGAGTTCAGGGGGGATCCCCCGGCTATCCTACACTGGCCGAGATGACCGTCACTTTGTGCCCACAGGACTCTACATCATACGGACTCTGAATGGTAGGAAGAGAGTCAGCACTCCTACTTAACATTTTCTTTGTGTCTTCAAGTAAAAAGTACTGACCAGACTTGCCTCTGTTGTAACTTGGTAAAAAATTAATTGGAGGATTCCAGTGGCTGGAGATTACCTGTTTGCATGTAATGAGGGTAGCTTCGATTTGGATAAGATTTAGGGTATTTATATGATAGATTTTTCTGTTGCAGGTTGATTAGCTATTGTGTGGGCAATCCTATTTATTTAATGACTGATAACTTTATTTTTTCATAAGATCATAATTTTTCATCAAGATGATATTTTCCAGAACAATAGTACATGAAAATACCCTATTTGGAATGTCAACTTTTAGATGTGGGGAGAGGGAAGTTTTCTTGATGAATAGAGAACTGCTTGGAAAGCAGGTCTTGAGGAAAGAAGGAAAAGGAATAAGAGAAGGATTACAGCTATTCTTACAAATTCCTCCTCCCTACTTGCACTATATGTGTATTTATACTGTGCTTTCTTCCTCCTTCCCATTTTCTGTCTGGTCCTCGTGACTCTTCTGCAAGATCCCTGGACAATGTCATACAGCAAAAACACCAACAAGAAATTCTTCTTCAACAAGATGACCAACGAAGCGACGTACCGGCTTGTTTTTGAAGCCATTGCACCCTTTCAGTGAGTACAAGCCAGACCTGAGGCTATGGAAGGATAGCTGTGTGCAAGATGAAGGCATGGTGGAGAGATGTGTTGGGGCTGTATGTGTGTGTCTGAGTATTTGGAAGGGAGTTGAGGCTTGCCTTGCAGTGTTCTTGCAGTGTTTGCAGTGCAAGCACAGATTGGTCACCAGCAGGGTGTGCTGCAGAAGCTGGCACCTTCTTAGACATTCAGAAAACTGCTGAGATGGATTTGTGGATTTTGCAGTTAATGTACATCTCATGACTTTGTTCCCCCATCTGCAGCACAGTCCAAGTTACTGAACCTCCCTGCACACAGGGAAATGGAAACTGAGCCCAGCAACTGTAATTTGCTGTATGTCTGTATTTGAAGATACTTGGTTGGAAATTGCTAACTTAAAAGCAAATGCCCATTCATGTAGCCCAGGCCCTGGAATAAGATGTAGGTATTTGAGACCTGTTTAAGGAGAGAGAGAGAAAAGCAGCAGCTCCTTGGGAGAGGATGGAGTGGCTTGTCATTTGGACCATCATTAACGCTGTGGGTGCCGAACCCCATCTGTGTCTACCAAGTACTAGGTTGAGGCTGCATCTTAAGTACAGCAAATCTGTATGAGTCTGTATGACACCTCAGGGCTCATGGGTGGGCATGTTCTGCATACCCTTCCCTCAGGTGGTCTCAAGAGATGTTGTCTTCCACCACTGCCAAGGACTGTGTCTCTGAGCGAGAGCTTGATATGAAATGGTGCTCCTGATTTTCTCACTTTGAATCTCCTTATCTACCTTACAGAAGTGCTCTTAAGAAACCTTAAGCTTTCCTTAATCAGGTTTGGGTTTAAAAGCAGAGGTGCACGATGCTTTTTCCCCCTCTATGTGTCAGGATGGGTTTAGTTCTGCCTGTGTACTCTGAAGTAGGCCAGCATGAACCTGCCTGAATGGCTGAGGAGGTGGAGAGCGTGCTTGTGTGGGACTCCAGAAGGGATGTCTTGTGTTGTGGTTAGTGAGTACTAATGTGTCTATAATTAGCCACTGACATGTGCTCTTGTCACTGCTTTGTTAGAACAGTAGCACTAAATAAGCTATGAATATTAAGTGTCACTAATTGTACAAAACTAAAGGCTGCTGTGTCAGTAGTAATTAGCAGCTCTGTTTTCATTATGGCTGGGACTGTGTTGATGCAGGGAGGGAGGGCTGCACTTGATGGATGAAGTGAGAGATGGCATTGTAGGACCAAAACTCACATCAGCCAAGTGGAGCTTGGTTATTTCACATGAGGGGAGGGAGGGGATGATTCCAGGTGCTTTTGTACAGCACGAAGTGCTGTTCATTGCCAAGCTCCATAGGACAGCTGTTACTGACTCTAGTAGGCTGTGGTGAGTGATTAGATTGCTGCTCCTGGCAGACTTTCTAAATCCTTCATTAAGGCCTTTCCATTGCCTGCAATGACAGTTTCATCCTCTCAAAAGCTTACCATGGAATCATAGAATGCCTTGGGTTGGAAGGGACCTCTAAAGGTCATCTAGTCCAACCCCCCTGCAGTAAGCAGGGACATCCTCAACTGGAGCAGGTTGCTCAGACCCTCATCAAGCCTGAGAAAAAATAATAAACTGGGGGAGGCAGGTTTTTTGCTAATGACCTGTCTCCTTCCAGCAAGTACTGTAATGAACTGAGCTTTACTTCTTGAGTGAAGCTGGAATTAATGAGTTTGTTTCCATGGAAATCTCTTAGGCCTGGAAGTTGCTGTACCTTAAGAGCTGTAAAGTGTGCAAGGTGAATGAATGGTTTTTTTTTTCCTAAGGCACCCCTTAGAATATCTTTGTGTGGCACCCATTGCAAGGGCAGCTGTCTCTGTAGTGCACTTTGTGTCTAGGATGATAATGTTTTCCTTCCCTTTCCCTGCCAAACTAATCTTGCTCTCCTCTCTGCCCACAGTGTCTGCCATTACAGCCGCCTCTTCTGGGAGTGGGGGGATGGTGTCAAAGTGCACGACTCTCAGAAAAGGCAAGATCCAGAGAAGCTGTCAAAGGATGATGTCCTGTCTTTCATCCAAGCGCACTGCCCATAACCCTGCACTTTTGACAGGTGCAGGAGGGGCTGAGCCCAGCTTGGATTCTTCAGGGACTAATGAGTCTGGAGAGGCTCCACAACTTTTATCCTGGTCTTCTCCAGAGCTGATTTCCTGGAGGTGATCGAACCAGGGGGTGGTATGCAGAAGGCACAGGACAAGGCTATACTCTGGCAGTGTATATAGGAGTACAGCCCAGGTAGCACCTGCTGCCAGAGTACCTACCCATGGTGACTCCTGGAGCCAAGGCCTAATACCCTTTTGTCCTGACCTACTGCATGCATGAGGCAAAGGGGCCAGCAGCTTTCTTTGCTCCTGTTCAAACATTCAGCAAGGTTTGTGGAGCTCTGTGTGTGCCAGAACTCTCCAGGCTTGTGCTTCCCCAGCAGTGTGGGAAGGAGCAGAGATGGTCGCAGCTGTCTCCTTGGCCTTGTCGAGGGCCTACACTATCCAGTGGAGGGTGTTAAAAATCATTGGGGAATGCTGGCTTTGGGACACAAGTATGTGTTCTTGGTGGTGTCTCCCAACACTTCTGCTTATCAAAGCACTTGGCTGGCCTCTGGAAATTCATGTGTGATGGTATCCTGTTGGAAAAAGGCCAACACAGGTGGATGAGTTCCTGGCACAGATTTGATGTGCTCAGTGCCAGGGATTTCTCAGACCTCTAGAAGCTGCTGTGACAAGGATTTCCCCTCTCTGTGTTAGTGATGGACCCTGAGCCAGCAGCCTGGGGTTAATTTGTGAACTTGTCTATGCCTCATGGTACTTAAGAAACCAAGGTGCTTTGATTCTTGGTACTCGACACTATTACCCCTTCAAGGAGTAAAGCAGATGTGGGAGGGAAGACACAGGAAGGTTGGGATGCTGGAGGAAATTATGTGAACATCTGACTTAGTTTAAAAAAAAAACAAAAACAAAACAGGGCTTCTGTGAAGAGAGATACTGACTTTGAGTGTGTAGGTTAATCAAGAATTCCTGTCCCCTGACTGTGCCCACTGGAAAGGTTAGCAGACTTTACTTTTTAAATGTCAGAGTGGGCTTTGAAAAAATCCATGTCTCATTTGGCCCTGGAACCACCTCTGGGCTGAAGGCACAGAGCTGTGAAACTATCAGCATAGCACTTGTGTGTCAACAGACTTGTCTATGCACTTCTGTGCTGGGTTCAAAGTAGTCTTTCCTTGAAAGTTTTACCTTCACTTCTGGCTTCCCTGGCATTTTTGCCAGGTCTCCCACATCAATTGCAAGATAACACACAGTTGACAGCTTTTGGCAATGCTTCAAAAATGTTCCTGCCCCTCCCCCCCCCCCCCCCTTTTTTTTTTTTACTATATATATGACTATTACCAACTTCTACACCCGTTCACACAACAAAGTGGTGAGATATCCTCTTAACACCGGGCAACCTGCAGCAGTCTGTTGCATACTGAGGACCACAACCAGTACTCGCCCAACACTTTGATTTCAAGGCCCGTAGAAACAAAATGACTCAATTGTACATGCTACATTAACACCTCCATTAACACAGATGCAGGTTAAGGTCAAAGACAATCAAGATCTGGGGATATGTAGCTGTAATATGTAAATCCTTAAATTTCCATGCCAGATTCAAAACCTTCCTCCTGTCCAACCCTCTCCCGGAGATACACACAGGCACAACTCAGCCAAGACACTGACTGCAGTCTCTTCCTAAGGCAAAATCTTCCCACCTCATGCCTAGTATTCATCCATGTCTTGGGAGCTTCACCACTTCCAAGAAAACTCATCTCTTCCCAAGAAAATGAACACACATGAGTTATAACACTTTTATTTTAACTTCATTTTCCTTTTGCCTTTAAAACAGTGCTCAAATACTATTGGTTTGGGTTTTAAAAAAAAATCACTTTAAATGTGTATATATAAATACTTTGTAATTAGCTCATAATTGGGACTACACAAAATAATAACCAAACTGGGGATGATAAAGGGATTAGGATTCATAATCTTAAATCCTTGCTTTCAGAGATTCAACAATGATATAATTTCAAAATTTCTATATCTGAACTTTATATATATAATTAACATCAATTCTAAAAGCTAAAGTTCTACTGAATACTCAAATCCATAGTTAGTGATTTTTTGGAAGGAAAAAAACGTTGAGAGCTATCAATGGACTCCATCATAAGAACTGAGATGTCCAAATCATATTAGAGCCTGTCTATATGCAAATTATTTTCCTACAGAATATGAGTTTTCCATCAAAATCTAGGGTTTCCTATGTCCCACAATCCAAGAAAACAAAGAAAGAGGCTCTGACCTGGGCAGTTTACAGTAGCAGATACCCACAAGTTGAAGAAATGAAGACTCATTTCCTCCCCTTCAAAGACAAGTACTTAAAATGCAGGAATGCAAAGACCTGGTTCGCATATTTAGCCCCTGCCAGAGCCAAGCAGGGAACTCTGATACCTTCAATCTCCAAACATACCCTTAAGCAAAGGTCCACTCCACTGCAGGGAGATTTTACAGCGAGTAGAACAGTCTAAGAAAAAACATGCATATCAAAACCTACAGCTTCAGACAGCTTCCAGGCTTCATTAGCTTCCTATACATTAACAGAATGCAGCTGATATTCATTGACTCCCAGTATCAATTGCTTGCCTACAGGTACTGGTACAAGGAGAACTGTTAAAGGGCTGGTGAAACATGATCCTGCAGGTGTTATTTGGCTACCAGAGAAGAGTCCCTAAGTCACCACATACTTAACAATAATGCATTTAATAGCTGTCATACTTCGTTCAGTAATTTAAGACTGCTACTCTAGAAAGAAGCATTCACCCTAATCCTTTGTCTTTTTATTTCAAAATCATAACTTGAATAAGTTACACTGAGCATCATATTTCCTCACGTCTACTATGTTTAAGCAAAAGACCCTGAAGATAAGTTGTTTAGCTTCCGCTTCTATTATTAAAAATATATTAAATAGAATGATTCAAAGTGATCTGCTCTGGGTGATGAATAATGTTTTATCACATCTCAATGAAGTTCAGAAAGCTGATAATGATTTAACCTTTTACTGCAGCCATAAATTGGACTGTCTCTGGAATAAGTCTGGATGCCCAAACAACTGGGTAATTGATAAATTATGTATGATAATACACCTCACCATAAAAAATTTACTTAAAAACCCCACAACTTAAAACTTGATCCAAACTTCTGAGCTAGGAATGTATACTTGAACATCTACAAAAACCCTTTAAAATACTTCTAGTGTGCACAGCATTAGAGTTCACTCAACTTCTGCCCAGTTTTTGGCTAACCCAGCTCCTGCTAAGGCCTGAGGTGTGCTGGGAACAGCATCCATCAGATCAAACCAAGAGCACTGAGTAGGTAGGATGGGCGGCCAGAAAAAGCTAAAGGATCATTATGCACCTTTATCACCTGCAAATTGTTCTTGCCTGCAGCCAGTGTACTCTGTCTGGCAGTTTCCTCAGAATTTGCTAATGCAGGGAAATGGTGTAGGCCAAACCCCCAAGCTGGAAGGTACAAAACATTAGATTACCCACAAGGAAGTGAATCCAACAGCGGCTGAACCACTGAGGCTTTCTAGTGTGATGCTGGGGATGCCTGCACCCTGACAGAGGAGGAAGGATGGGCAGTCTTCCCCCTGGTTAGGTAACTAAACTGTTGCTTGGGTTTGTGGTTTTTTTGTTTGTTGGGGTATTTTTTTGGTAGTTATGTTTAGGTTTGTTTTTTTTATTTGTTTTCCTCATAAATGGATGAAGTTATGGGTTATAAGTTATGAAACCTTATGATTTGCATAGTGAATAAGTGAATTCACATGATAGACTGGTCTGGGTAAAAGGGGATTGAGCCCCTGTTTGTTGTATTTCTTAATGAGCTCATGAAATAACATTAAAATTAGAGTGTGCTGTCCTGTAAAATTGAGACATTCAAATGGACCGTGACACTTAAGATTCAGGGTATTTGGGGTAGGAAGAAGTAGCTTTGGAGTTCCAAGACAGCAAAGCAAGGTAGTTGGTGTATTTTTCTTTGTGGGTTTTTTCCTCTAAGAGAGAAAACCAGGGAGCTGGTGTCCAGGATATGGCCATCACAGTTTTAAGTATGAATTGGGTGAGAATTCTTACGAGCCAGCCCTATGTGATTTTTCTTAGGTCATATCAAACATAAGCACGCTATGCAGCAGACCTCAGGTTGCATACAAGAGGTATCCAGAGATGCCGTGTTCACTACCACTGCTGGCAGATCACTGCATGCTCCACCATTTTCATAGCTAGTTTGGAGAGGGAAGGGAATGATAACAGAATGATAGAGCTAAAAACTTTTAGGCTGAATAAGCATATAATGAACTGGTCTGAAACCAGGATAACAAGAACAGAAGGCCCTTAAGACTAAAGGACGGAATGACCTCAAAGGTTAAAATAATCAGAAACAAGACACAGTAATTAAGAGCAGTATCTAAAGACAGTAAAATGCTGTCAACTTTTGTAGCTATTGCCTTGTTATGGCTTCTTTACAGAAACCAGAGACAGATTTGGACAAAGATCAACAGATCAAGGCGTCCCCCACATAACCTGTGGTGATTTTAATACTAAAACACACACACCTCTAAGAAGAGAATTTAAATGTAAATGTAGGACTGCCTTAGCATAATGAATTAGGTAATAATATTAATGAATTATGTAATAATATAAAGAATTAGGTAACTGATGGAGCATGCATACAAAGATTTATGTGATGTAAAATCATGTAACCAATCATATATAATTTCTTTGTTATTTGTACTGTATATAAAACGCTGCTGTTTGAGCTAATGGTGTGCTGGATTTGTGATTTATCACCTAGCACCCATTTCTGCACAACTGAAATAAAGCAAGTATCTCAACTGTGTTCCTATGGGCTTTGCACACCTGGTTAAGGACTCTTTTGAGGGGGACTGTAAGAAGAGGTTGCCTCATGAAGAACACAGTCCACAGGAGACACTCTAACTACTGCAAAGGCAATTCAGCGAAGCACAGTTATCACACTAATTGCACTTTTGAGGGCTTTAGGGTCGAAGCCACAAGAGCACTACAGAGTCAAGTGTGAATAAGCAATAGGTTTTGCTTCTTCAGGCTGGGTTGCAAGCACAATGGAGCCTGAATTTCACATAGACTATTATATGTTAATCCAATATTTTTACTGCTGTTTCATACCATCTTTGTACTACTGTTTCATAAAATCAAAAGCTTACAACTTCTTTCTAAACCCCCCCCCCCCCACTTTTTGATTGGACCGTCCCTTCCACTCCACATAATACTTTCCCCTTTCTCTCA
>JANHGN010011121.1:0-14298 GCA_024605025.1 Megaceryle maxima
CCGGAAAACAGCCCCCTCCGCCTCTCTGCGGAGTTAGGGAGTTAGACTGGGGACCCAGCAAGTGCCTTTCCATACAAACGTGAAACCTGGTCTCGCCCGTCCAAAATGGATGTAAAGCCGCAGCGGGAAGCAGGGGGAGGACGGGGTGTTCCCCGCGGAGACGCTGCGCCTCCCGCGGAGGCTGCCGCAGTTTACAGCCCTTCAGAGCCGGGGCTTTGGATGCCGCCTTCCCGCAGGTAGTGCTCCCAGAAAACCAGATGCCTTCGGAGGCTTTCCAGACACCCCGTGTAAAACAGGATCACAGGCGATCCCACGGCTGCAGGATCTGTAAAAGACTCTCTTTTCATCTCGGCAAAGAGAGCGGGCTCCGCATGGGGTGTTTTAAATACCAAAAACCAATCTCCGCGGCCCTACAAAGCTGAAAATGGTGCCTCATACTTCTGATAACCAATGCTGCTGGACAGCTTTTTCTTTTTTCGTTGACTTTTTTATTATTATTATTATTTGTTTTTAATGGCAGCTTGTCAGCTGCTGCTTGCAGAAGGGACGGGCTGGAGCCCGCGCCCCCGGGCGCAGGTGCCTCCTCCTGCCTCGCCACGCAGCGCCGTGTCGGCACGGCGAGGAGGGCGATAATAGCGATGATGAGGAGCAGGAGGTGCCGTCGGAGGGGCAGCAGCCGATCGTCCGCGTTGCCTTCCGAGGCTGCGGCGGCCGAGGCCGCCCCCTGTTGGGAGCGGGGCGACACAGCTCCCTGGGGGCCGCCAGGCCGGCTCGTGGCTCGGGGTCTCTGGCCCGATGCAGTCGTGGCTACGGCGAGGCGACCGCCAGGCCCGGGGGGCACCCGGGCCCTTTCAAAAGGGTAGAGAGGCTTTGGCCCCCTTGTGCGGGTCTTGCAACGGGGCATCTCCCTCCTCTCACCGCGGTGCCTGGGCCACGGGCTCCTTTTGCGCCCGGCGGGCACACGTCCAGGCGCCCTCCCCACCGGGGCAGCTCGGTGTGCACTGGGCTGGCTGCTGGGACGGGCAGCTGCACATCGGTTGAGGTGCGGCTTGGGCACCGACGTCTCCAACCACTTCAGGGCTCGGACAGTTCTATGACACCACTTTATTATTGTTATTATTAGTTTAAAAACTAATAGATGAACGTAAACCAAACAAATTGGCTTTCGGGTGTCGCAGAGAACTTCTCACACACCTTGCTTCCCCTCACCCCTGGCTTAATACGCCCTCGGTTTTCGCATCTTTCCTGGGATTTGATCCCATCTAAACAGGACGGGGTCTTTCTGCTACGGAGACCAGCCCCCATTCACACACCGCCAGCAGTGAGGAGCAGGGGGGCTTCCCCCGGGCAGGAGACGGCGAGGGGCAAGGGGAGGCTCGATCCCGGGACTGGAGCCCCGGCGCGGTGGCGATGAGCAGCGCGGTGCGGGCCCTCACGCTGGCCGCAGCTTCCCCGCCTGTGTTTGGGCAGTTTGCGGTGCCAGACCGACTTTCCACCACGGCTCTGAGATAGGTCCTTTCCTCCCGACCCTTCGCAAACAGAAATAAATTAGAATTAAGAGCAGCTTCAATTCAGCATTAAGGGCTTTTTGAGAATGAATAGGGAGCCCCCAAGTGTCGAAATGTCTTTTTTTTTTTTTTTTTTTTTTTTTTTTCTCCTTCTAAGGGGAGGGGAAATAAAAAACCGTGAATGGCACTGGTTAGCAAGTTAAAGAGTCCCGTGTGAGGACGCAGACGGTGATCGCGGGACCTGTTGGGGGAAGCATTTGACTTCCAAGACGGCAGCCTGGTCGTCGCAGGGGCCGGGCCGGGCCGGGCCGCAGAGCAGCTGCTTGTCGCTTCTGGTACCTGCCCGGGCCGGTACCCATCCCGGCGGGGCCTGGGGGCTGC
This sequence comes from Megaceryle maxima, assembly GCA_024605025.1. Classification (NCBI taxonomy): domain Eukaryota; kingdom Metazoa; phylum Chordata; class Aves; order Coraciiformes; family Cerylidae; genus Megaceryle; species Megaceryle maxima. The sequence continues at coordinate 1,890 of JANHGN010011121.1, forward strand.
CGTTGGGGCTGTCACCGCGGCGCCAGCGCGGAGCTTGGGGCTGTCTCGGCGATCGCGGAGAGCGGGCGGCAGTGAGCTGCACGGAGGCTGCGGCGAGATGGTTTAGGGGGCAGCGGGAAGCGCCTTCCCCGGCCGGCGGGGAAGGTCAAGGACGGGCCGCATCGCCCCCGAGTGGGAGCCGCTGGGCCCCCCCCCACCCAGCATCGACCCCTTCGTGGCACTGGCCTCCCTTCCCCTTCCCACTCGGGCTCGCTTTGCAAACTTGAAGCCGCCTTTAGCCAGACGGGAGCGTTTCGTGTCCGCAATGCCGATTCCGGAGCGGGGAGCGATGGGGTAATGCCCGGTCCAGAGCCCGCGGGTCGCCTGTAGCCCCGAGGCAGCGGGGATGGTGGGGCGGGGTGCGGCGATGGGATCCTCCGTGTCCGGAGTCGCGATCCGGTCCGGTCCCGTCCCGCCGCGGGAAGGGTGCGGAGCGGCGGAGCCGGGGCAGAGGGTCAGGCACGGATGGGTGCTGCGGCCGCCCAGGGAAGGCGGTGTCCGCGGTGGTGGTGGGGGGGTGTGGGGAGGGTGCGTGGGTGGGTTTTGCCCGGTGAAGCGGGAGCCGCGACGTGCCTGCATCTGGCACTGAAGCCTCGGCGGGGAGAAGGGCAGGCGAGTCAGAGTCAAGTTAAAAGGGGCCAGGATACTTCCGTTGTTTAAATTCGAATGCTAGAAAATGGTCTGAGAAGCAATAAACAATCTGATCCTTTTCTCCCCCCGTCTAGAAATCCACTGCAGTATTAATCCAAGGAGGTGCTTTGGGGACAGTTGGCAGTACAATGGCTTCTCAGTACCTCATAGTGGCTCTGGCCATATTCTCCTCTTTTACCCAGGTTGTAATAGAAGCCAGCTCGTGGTGGTAAGCATCTTGTATCGACTTGATTTTAAAAGGGGGTGTCAAGATTTTCTTGATTGTTTATTTACTTCGTATGTACTTTGTTTCTGAGGGAGTACTGCATGAACAAGACAGCAGGGGAGTAATGTTTTAGTTGTAATACCTTATGTAGTGAATTGAATGGGTCTCTCAAATAAGTGCAAAAGTGCAACATCTCGCGTTGTAAAACTGAGGGTTTAGAATATGCTGTAAAGCAGATACTGTATGGATTTGATCATCCTTAAATGACTAGAATTGCCTCTTTTAAGAGAGTCATTTTAACTCCCTTTGATTAGAATTTTGCATAAATGAGAATGAATGCTGATTTACAAGTAAAAACTTTTATTAAAGTTTCATTTTGAACTGTTCTGTAACTTGTGTTTATAAATATCTTTTATTACAAAGAAGTACATTTAAATTTCTGCTTTCTCAAATTATATGTTTCTTTTATAGTGTACAATGTTGGTATTTCTTGAAATAGGTGTTTCTCTGCTTTTTAAAGTTAGCATTTCTGGATTAATGGCCACTTTTTAATTGAAATGTATCATGTGAAGAGCACTTTAAGAATTAAGAAAACAAAGTTAATTTTGTTTACAGTGAATATAGTTGCCTTTGTGTTTTTGTGTGTCCTTCGGAAGAAGCTAGGAGTAGTCTATAGCAAGTTTGTAACTTCTGTTTTGTTAAATGTTTTCCTCTTTGTTTATGGTAGAACAGACTGAAAAATCCAGACTTAAATATGAAGTATAAGATAAAATAGCTTGGGGTTTGGGGGGCTTTTTTCATATTTGCTTTATTTCTTTTTCTAGCCCTGCAGTTGTTTGGAGCTTCTGTTATTTTTACTATGTCAATTTAAGTTGGTAAAGGACTGCCTATGTGCAAAGTCTGCCAATTCTGTGTCTTATTTCAGTCTCTAATATATGGTGATAACCACATGGATGAGAACAAATAACTTCTGTTCTCTGCTGTCGTTAAAACAGAAGTTTCATATTTAAGTGAATTTTTTTTTCTCACCTGTTAGCAAAATGAGTTGTATACTCATGTATAAGATGTAGTTCTGCTTGAGATTTATAGACTTTTTTTTTTTTTCTTGAGTCTTCTCTTTATTAATCCAAATCTTTCTTTATGCAGGTCTTTAGGGATGAACCCTATGAACCCCATGAACCCTGTTCAGATGTCAGAGGTATATATAATAGGAGCCCAGCCACTGTGTAGCCAGCTAGCAGGGCTTTCCCAAGGACAGAAGAAGCTCTGCCAATTGTATCAGGACCATATGCAGTTCATTGGAGAGGGTGCAAAGACGGGCATTAAGGAGTGCCAGTATCAGTTCAGACATAGAAGATGGAATTGCAGCACTGTGGACAACAACTCCGTTTTTGGCAGAGTCATGCAGATAGGTAGGAGGCAACATCTTTATGGATAGTCTTGTCTAAGGATATGTATGGCACATACTGTTCTGCACTTGAAAGTTTTGCCATGTTCTTACCGAGTACTTTATATGATGAAGTGTCTTTAAAAGTTGTTAAAGGAGTTGGATTATGTTTAGCTGGAGGTGATTTCCTACCACTGTCCAGAACTGTGTCTTGGAAAACAAAAAGGGAATATATGTTTGGATGTGGGAATAGAAGTGAAAGGAAAATGCAGCCCCGAAATCTCCTTTTCAAAAACCAGAGACAAAACAAAGGCAACCTAAGAGAATTAAAACCAGCAACATATTGTAAAATTAAAGATGTCCATGTCTAGTTTCAGAGTTAGTGGCTGCATAATAAATTGCTCTTGGTCTGGAGGTTAACTCAAAATTGCTGCTCTATTAGTGTATATAGGCAATTGCTTCTTTCTTATTTCCACATACGGTAACTTTTTTCTCTTTTTGAGAAAGTTAGGTTTATGTTAAAAATAATGTAGCAGGGTAATTTTTATTAAATCAGTTCTATCAGGGCAAAATGTGTGATTGTCCTTGTAATGTAGTCATGTTGCTGGTAAGAGAGACGGATTACTGTTTAACATCTTACTATGATTTGGTGGGCACCCAACCCTTTTCCCTGTCTTTGAAATGTTCTTCTTCGGTGCTCATGTGTCACCTGCCTTTCCTGTCATTTAAGGACCTCACTGTATTTTAAAGACCTTGGCAAAATTTTAAGCAGTGCTGTATTTGCAAGTCAGATTGTGGATTCTATGTAAGCAACTGAAAAATGCCTGTTTATCTGGATGACAGTTGTGATCTTTTGTATAGTGATTAGTACACTGACAAACTCATCAGTGCTTTTTAGTTGGAGATGTAAAGCTTTTATATTGTTTTTTTCTGGCTTGCTTTAAAAAAATTAAAGTTTTAAAATCAGACTGAAGGTAGGCTTATCTGTAAATAGGATACCTTCAGTTAGAGTTAAAGGAATACATTGATTCACATTTGGTCTTAGATTTTGTTAAATTAATTTTGTATTTGGAGATTGTCAGACAAACAGAAAAGAAATCTATTACATAAAAGTACTTAATTGGATCAGATGATATTAGATAACCTTCTCTAGGCTTTTTGCAAGCACAGTATTAACCCTCCAATAGAGTTTTGGGGTTTTTTTACCCTACCCAAGCAGAAGTCTAAAAGCTCATGAACCATGAAAACTTTCTGTACACCTCTCTGTTCTAATAATCTACCAAATGTCAGAAAAATAATCTGTTTAAAACTCAGGCCTTTAACCTTCAGCCCTTGTTTATTATCCAGGCAAGTGAAAATCAGCTCAAGGGGACTGTTGGTGTGAAGCAATGTACAGGATTTGGCTCATAATTTGTGGTGTCTGTCTCTGGAATAGACATTTCTGCCCTCCCCAAGTATGACAGATTATTTAAAGGTGGTTTCTTTCAAGTTAAATAACTTTGCCGCACCCTTCTGCTGAATACAACTGTATTAGCTGATGTCTACACAGCAATTCATCATGTAATTAAGCCACTTATTCTAATTGCAGATGGAAACAAGGTTAATAGCCATATTCAAGAGTTAAAGAGCCTAAAGAGTGTATTCACTGAGAACAAGAAATGTGTTGTGGGTAACAGTTGTGTTATTTCATGCTGACCTCAGTAAGGACCAGTTGCTATTCCTCTGAGTGGAAGGAAAAATGGGTACTTCTAGAGCCTGATTCAGTTTTACTTCAGCCCACAGTACCGCACCTTGTCAGGGTCTGTCAGATACTCCTTATTCTCACTGATATGAGAAGATAGTAGTCAGCATCTGAATGCACATAGTTTGGGAGGATTGTATGTGAGCTAATGACGCGCTGTCACTGACTGTGCACAGGAGAGCACCTCAGCAAAGCACTGATGGACAGCACAGTAATTACCCCAGTTTATAAATGGGCAGTGTTTCTTCCAGGATTTATCCTGCAAAGTTAGCTAAAGCTGTACAAATAAACCTTGTATTGGGTTTGGAGACTTGCTCTGTGGCTTACTGAACTGCAAAGTTTTAGGGCTTTTGTTCTCTGCTGCTCAACTTTGCTGTTGGTTCCCAGGTCAGGCCATGGTCCTCACTGCCTTCACTGCCTTGTGCCATCTCCTGGCTTTGTGGGTGACCCTGGGCTGGCTGTGCTTGGGCTTTTCAAACAGCTAAGAAGTTCTAACATAAACCAAAATAACTGGATCCTCCCCTAACAGCTTGGTGTAGTTGGGGTTCAGTTTAGTCATGCCTGCTGCCTGAAGTTGAATGCTTTTAAAATATAAGACAAAGGACATTTTGTATCTTATGTTCAGGTATGAAAAAAATACTGTTCTGTTCTTGCAGACTTATTCATATCAAGTGTAAAGCTCAGCCTCTTGCTCGGTGGGTGGCTTCCTACAGAGTGTGTATATTGAACAGTTCCATTTCTATGTTTTATATATATGGGAGAGAGGGGACTCAGAACGTGTTTGGAATGTGTGTTTCCTTGCCATGGCTACAATAGAGAGAAATGCTGGACTGTGGGAAAAGACAGATATGTTTGACAGTGAAGAAAAGCACAGTTGTGCCTAAAGACTTTAAAAAAAAAAAGGAAAAAAAAAATCAGAGTAACTCATCCATGTGGAACCATCACTCTTAATGTGTTCTTGGGGTCGATGACTTGAGGCAGTGTTGGCTTTCAACCTGCAGGGCTTGAGATCTATTTCAGCAGCTGATGTTATTTTATAATTTGCCTAAATGTTCAAAGCAGGAACTGGGGGGGCGGGGGGGGGCAGCTCTCCTGTCTGTACCCTAGCCTTTCCTTCTTTCCACGTGGAGTAAGTTCTTTATAATGTGCTTCAAGATAATAATGAAAAGTAGTCAAAAAAAGTCATCGTTATGAGTTTAAATCCTGCAATAAAAGACATAGTTAACCATGTGAAAGCTTGAGCTAACTAAACATGAAAAAGCATAAAATGAAACGGAAGAAGTAAATCCTGTGGTCCAAAGCAGACCATGTTTCTTTCCTCTCAATCTAGTGGAAATTTTTCTTAAGGAATTAATCCAAAATGTGTGTACAGAACAAACAGGAACATTAATATCTGTATGAGATTCCCCTTGCTCTAGTTTGCAGTAAATGCAAGGCATAAGTCACCGCATAAGGCCAAATCTTGAAAAGGCTACTTCTGTAGCCCTTTATACCCATAATTCATGTAAGTTCTTCCATGAGCAGGTATCTGTGAGAGTATACCATTGTAAGTAAGGGAGCAAAGTGCTTCTCATCTTCCTCAAATCTCTTCTTTCCCAATATAAGAATTCCGATTTTTCTCATTTAAACTCATCACCTATTACTAAAATTAATCCAGTGGATGACAGCTGTTACATTGACAAAGCTGCTCTGGGCATGGTGTCATCTTGGTGTTAAATATGGACCAGACTGCAAATTACTTATGTTCCAGAAGTGCTTGAAAACTTCTATTAGATTTGACCTGTTATAGTAGGTCTTGTACAAAGAGTTTCTGCCTCCTACATATGTGCAGCCTAAATACATATGATATGTCAAAAATGCAGCCCCTTAAAGCCCTGATTTTACAAAGGTTCATGCTGTTCCCTGAGAAGAATCTTGTAAAATCAAGATTAAACTATCTTGATCTATTGATTGGTCTAAAGATTAAGAATAAAGCTTATATAACTTATATAGTAGTTCATATAAATAGAAAAAAATAAAATAGTTTATTCTCAGTCATCCTGGGAATCTTTCTTGAAAAAGGTCCCGTGGGATGCTCTCTCTTAGGATGAAAACCAAACTACAGGTGGGCTGTCTGGTGCAAGTTTTGTGTTGGCTTTTTTTATGTGTTTGAAAGGTTTTTTGGTTGTAGTCAGAACTTGTAGGACACTTGGAAAAGTGATAGGGGAAGTCAGGCTCTAAGTAAAGGTGGGATTAGATACTGTCAAGAAGATGGTACATGGCTGTGCTTTTCATTGTGAGTATTTTAACTTTTTGCTTCTGAAAGTTTGAAACTTGAGGCTTTCAATTTCCATTTAAGGGCAGCAGATGCAGGAGAAAACCTTCAAGGCTGCCTTATGCCAAGGGTTTTTTCTTCCCTGTAATTTGTAAAGATGATTGTCCATGGACTCGCTTGGCATATTCACATGGGCTGCAGTGGTGGATACTAAACAGCACAAGTTGATGTTAGTTTTAAATGGTCTCCTACAGAAGTGTCTGGATTATGTGTATGGTGAAAAGTTGTGTGTTATTCAACTGCACATTTCTTTTGATACCAGGAGGCTTTGTAAAACACTATAACTTTAAATAAATTGGAATAAGTGGGTGAAGTGCATAAATCATGTTTGAGAAGTAGTAATTTAAGAACCAGGATTTCAAAAGTTCTATTTATACAACTTTTTTTTTTTTTTTTTTTTTTTCCTGAAAGACAGGGAGCCTGTTTCCCTTTCTACCCTGCACACGCAGGCACAATTGCTTTGGCCCCACTGGCATCATGCTCCGTCCCCAATTCACCTCCTCCATACTCCCTCGTCCAAGCTTTCACAAGCATGAATGAGACGTGACTAGTGCTTTTCACAAGCACCTTTTGCTTGTTTTTTTTCAGATGAAGACATTTTGAGGAGGAGTATGGTTCAGGGTTACTCTACATTTTATTAAGCAGATGTATTTTGGTGGCTCTTGAAGAGCCTTTGCCCTCCCGGCTCATCGGTGGGTGGGGTGTGGTGTGCATGGGTTATGCCCTAACACTGCTTATCTTTCTGTGCAGGCAGCCGGGAGACAGCGTTCACCTACGCAGTGAGCGCAGCCGGGGTGGTCAATGCCATGAGCCGTGCCTGCCGGGAGGGCGAGCTCTCCTCCTGCGGCTGCAGCCGAGCAGCACGGCCCAAGGATTTGCCCCGGGACTGGCTTTGGGGAGGCTGTGGGGATAACATCGAATATGGGTACCGCTTCGCCAAGGAGTTTGTTGACGCCCGGGAGCGTGAGAGAGTTTACCAGAGAGGCTCCTACGAGAGTGCCCGCATCATGATGAACCTGCACAACAATGAGGCCGGGAGAAGAGTAAGTAGCTGTGAAGCAGAACATCTCTCTGCCATCCATATCCCATCTTTTGGGGAAGGACATGCCTTGTTGGGGCACAGAGCAGTGCTGGGTGATGATGGTCCGCCAAGGCTTTTCTCCATTTCAGTGCATAAAACAAGAAAGCAGCAAATACAGGGTATATAGGTGGGTGGGGAGTATATGAATTTGTGTTGTTCCTGGTTGACAGCCCTAATGCCTTCTGCATGGGGGAGCATTGGGACGGAAGTATGTTGTGTTTCTCTCAATATTGTTTCATTAACAGTGCCCTGCTCGCACTGGATTCTCTGTAGAACAGAATTTTATTAGTTTGTATTTCCAACCAGGAAGAGTGTATGTTGGAGGGAAGAGGGACACACTGGGCTTCCGAGGCTGGAATCATGCCACAGAATTGTTCTTTTTCTTCTTTCCCTGCTTTAAGATGACGTGAAAAGCGCCTCCAGTTTATTAGAAAACATGGTCTTCTGTGGTTAAACTTGTCTTTATGGTTTCTTTAATCTTGAAAATGCCTTAAATGAATGGGTGTAAACTTTTCATTTTTTAATCGTCTGAATATGAAGAGCCAAAATCATTATTTTCCTAAAGCTTGAAGTGCCAGAAATAGTCAGCTGGAGACTTTACACTTGTGTTCTAAGGTGAAGAAGGATGAAAGATAATTGAAAATTAATAGCACTTAAATGTGAGAGGAGGGTGTCTAAAAGCAATGGACAGTCCGATTTACTATTAGCAGGAAGAAAAATGATACTTTCACAGTTGCTTATGGGGACTCAAGCAGCTATTTCCTTTCTCAGCCTTATCTTTGCAGTGCCATTTGGCAGCCTTAAGACTCTCTGTAACTGTCGGGTGGAAGTTGTCCACAGTATCATCTTATGTGTCAGACTCCGGGATTCTTGAGGCATTGTCAACACTGACTCTTATTTCTATTTGTACAGGGCAAATGACTGATGTTTCCCTGCCAAAGCTTTGTAAAGAGGATATTACTATGTAGCTCGGTCTCCCACCCATAGGTGTTTGGGGGTTTCTTCTTGGATGTGGTCTTTATTGCAGAGCGGTATTTGGGATAGGAGGAGGATGCCAAGCCAAGAGTAGACAATTAGCTGTGGATAATAGGAGTAAGAGGAATCTTAACTCTTTCCCTAATTGCAGCCTCAAGCAGAGATCAATAGAGAGAGTAACTCAGAAAATAAAGGGATGTTTTACATTTCTCAATGAAAAAGCAAAATCCTTTGCTGGCATGAGAGCAAATTCCTAAAATTTGATGGCAGCCTGACTGATGCTGCTGTCTGGACTGTGTGTGTGCTGCTGCGGCTGTCTTTGTGGTGGGGAGAGGCTGGCGAGAGCACTCCCTTCCTCCTCCTCCTCTGGCTAACAGGGTGCCGGGGTGCACAAGTGTCAGCTCGCTTGCTCTTCCTTCCCAGCGTATTGTGGGAGGAAAGAGGATGTGAAGGTGAATATTGTGGAGGGGTGAGTGCAAATGTGACAGGGGGCAGGAAATTAGGGGAATAAATGCATTCACAGCCGTGCTAATCTTTGAGCATCGTTTTTGCTTTCTCTCCCTGACTCCTGCAGACTGTGTACAACCTGGCTGATGTGGCCTGTAAATGCCACGGTGTCTCTGGTTCCTGTAGCCTGAAGACCTGTTGGCTGCAGCTTGCTGATTTCCGCAAGGTAGGCGATGCCCTGAAGGAGAAATACGATAGTGCTGCTGCCATGAAACTCAACAGCCGGGGCAAGCTGGTGCAAGTGAACAGCCGCTTCAACGCACCCACCATCCACGACCTGGTCTACATCGATCCCAGCCCTGACTACTGTGTGCGCAATGAGAGCACTGGGTCCCTGGGCACCCAGGGCCGCCTTTGCAATAAGACCTCGGAGGGCATGGATGGCTGCGAACTCATGTGCTGTGGCCGGGGGTACGACCAGTTCAAGACGGTGCAGCGAGAGCGCTGCCACTGCAAGTTCCACTGGTGCTGCTATGTGAAATGCAAGTTGTGCACAGAGATTGTGGACCAATTTGTATGCAAATAGGGGACGGATGAGGTGGGAGGAACTGCAGCCACCTGCGAGCAAGGGGTGCAGGCCCCTCTCCCTTTCCACAGGACTATCTCCACTTTATTTATAGAGTCCAGCAAGTTGTCGTCGTCTTAAAAAAAAAAAAAAAAAAAAGGGGGGGGGGGGGGAGGAAAAAAATAGAAAGAAAAATATAACATTTGCAAAGAGAAGTGCCTGGTAACCCTTTCTGAATCCATCCCAGAACTGTGCGTGGCTTATATTTTTGGCAATAATGGGGGAGAATCTGAAAGTATTTATTTTACAAAGTAAAAAAAATTGAGATTTCTTAAAAACAATAGAGTAGTTTGAGGGCAAAAATCCAACATATTTAGTCTTATGGGACGTAATACATGTGCAGCAGGCAGAGAACCGTGTAATGTGCTTGGGATGTTAGAACAATCCTTACAGATAGGAGGAACACACAGACTTGTCCATGAATTCTAGTTTCAGGCACCAAAAGTTATCAGAATAGGGTATATAAAGCTGTTCAGTACACTTAGAGCTCTGTAAATAAGGGGTAGGTATATTCATCATGAAGTGCAGTGTCAATTGCATACCTGAATGTGCCCGCTTAAGTACGCAATGCCAACAGAGGGTAAAGAGCAAAGGATCATAAAGGCTTCAACTGCCAAATGCGCTATTCCTGAGTCACCATGTTTGGTTCCAGAACCTAACAAGACCAAAAAAAAAATCTGCCTTGATGAATAATAAATATATTCTTCAAGGCAAAATTTGGCCTTTTTAGCTAATTGTGACGTTCAAGTGTCTCATCTTACAGAACCATACTTCCCTACTACTGTGTGTGGAGAGCAGCCAAGGTGCAGACTGCCTGGAGCACTGTAGCTGGGCAGAGGGGAGCTGCAATGCTTGCAAACAGTTATGGTCTCCCAGCCTTGAAAGCCCATAAGAAAAGAGAATTCCCCAAATTTGAAAATGCCTTAAAAATGGTCTCATAGCTGGCTGTCTTTCAAAACACAGCTTGACAAATAACTCCTCTAATTTTATGTGAGAAAATAAATCATTAGATATCCACTTATGGAATGATTGATTTTTATTTTTTTTTCACAGATTTTGGAAACGCTTTCACTCGAGACAAGAGTTTCATATTTTAGTAACATTAACTGGCTATTATAGTTCAATGAAATGTTGCAGCAATACCAAATTTATCATCCTATGTCTTTAATACACATGCTTTAGATAATATATTGCAGATATACACTACCACTGTTCAGACTATACTTGAGCAGTTGCATATATATGGGAGAACTGTGGTCTGCTGGTGTCTAATATTTCAAAGCTTTTTGTACATATATATTTTAATGATTTAAGAAATAATAAAACATCTAAATTACAGGGGAAGTTCATCCCCATTTTCTTTTTCAGATCTCTTCAGGTTTTTAGAATGATTTTAACCTTGTGATTTTTTTTTTTTAATTATTTTTTTAAAAGCTTTTATTATTCAAAAGTTTTAAGAATAATCACAAAGAAGTAAGCCTCTTCCCAGCGTTAGGACTTGGATGGTTGGTAGAGGCAGTACCCTGCACTTGAATTGTTACTGGTCTGGAGATCACTTCTTATTCCACTCTCATGTTAAGGGCATTGTTGGTTGATTATTGCTGAAAGAAGACACTTTCTAAGTCTAAAACGTGCTGCATTTGGCCCTTGCTTTTCATTTTCTGAAATGGAAATTGTTATTTGTTGAACAATACGCATTCCCCCCAATGCTGTGTAGTTACACAGGATTTCATCATTGGTTCAGATTCCTCTTTTGAACTCAGTTCCACCCAACCGGTTGAAGAAAATGGTTTTGCAAATACCAAATGAGGAAAAATCGTTCACTTTAGCCTAGTTGTACTAAAGCCTTAACTTTTCACGAGCCTTCAAGCTGTATAATTAAGTTCATCTTGATCATTTATCAGTTTCTTAAATGGCGCTTTATTGCTCTTAATTTATTGTACAAGGACATATTTACCCCTCATCTTCAGATGTTTTCAAAGAATATCTTTAAAGTAAGATAAATAAATAAAGCACTAATTCATTGAATATGTCACCTTGGTTTTTATTGTACAAAAACCGTGATAATTTTTTTTTCATTTGTTGAATCACCTTCTGTTCCTTTTTAGTGACTCTTGTCTGAGCAGAACTGAATCTCATGACACTAGCTATTAAAACACTATTTAATGTAAAATATTTTACTTGTCATTCAGATATGTAAATCTTCTATGTCCTTTCCTCTGTTCTGTACATTTAATGTACATATTTCTGTCTTGCGTGATTTGTATATTTCACTGGTTTTAAAAAAAAAGAAAGGATTATGCCATAATGGAAGATAGACTATAAAAATAAAACTTTGGTTGTATATTGGAAAGTGGTTTTAATTATCTTTCAGAGGAGGGTTTGTTAAAACAATGAAAAGAGTTGATTTTTAAATTTACTACGTGGTAAAACAGGGAAGTGTTTGTTTGCCAAACATACAAAGTACATCTTGAAGTTTTATTTCTATATTAAGAAGGTGTACAGATGTAAGTGCTTCTTAAATAGAAGGGGGGGAGGGGGAACCAAAAACTAATCCCAAAATCCTGTGATTTTGAACTAGAAAGCATTTTAGAGGTGGGCAAGTGTTTAACTGGCAATGAATAGGGACCTGGGTTAATGTTATTTATGTGCATATGGCTTCCAGGGCTGTTTGTAGTGATTCTGGGGGAGTGGGGCCTGGTCGTGTGAACAGCTTCCTCTAGTAGCCCCAGTGATGGCAGTAGAATCCATGTGTGAGTAAAGGTTTCCAACGTTAAAAGTTTTTGGGACAGAGTCTGTGTGGTTTGAGTTGCATGAGTGGTCACTGGGGGTGTGATTCCCCCCCATCGGTCTGACTGCACTTGAGCAAGGTAAAAGCTCATCAGTTTCTCCTTAGGCTTCTTGCCCAGAAATTGAGTGTATTTGGAAGGAGGGGGAAATAAAA